>JAZKJV010011366.1:0-183180 GCA_037367405.1 Ottelia alismoides
ACAAGTTATTGTGAAAAGATCGAATACATTCAAAAAATCACTAGAGATTCATATAAAGTCAAAATACAAAAAGAAAAGGTGTTCAAGATTCTACTTTGAATATATTTTGAGGGAAAAATATCCGTATTAATTCTGTCCTTATTTTTGAGCAAAAATTCTATCTTCACTATTTTGCCCATTTACCTTAATTTTCTTTTCAATTTTTTTGTTTGATTTTATTTATCAACTTATTTGATTGAAAAATACAGATTTTTTTACAATTTATAAAAGTCACAAAAATATTTTATTTATACTTTTATCACATTTTCTCTATTTTCTTTTATTTGAAAACATTCTTTTTTCGTTTCTTTTATATACATTTTAGCACTACCAAATCATTTTCTTTTCCTTTTTATTTTATTTTTTCCATTTTATTTGTTTATTTTCAAAATATAAAATTTTCATTTTAAAAATAAATATTAGATATTTCTAAATGGATTAAAAATTTAAAACACATTAAAATTCACAAAAAACAAATAAATAAGCAAATCAATTAAACATAAGAGTATTTTTGAGATCTTCAATCTAATTAGTGAGTTGCTGATCCAAGGTACACTTACTTGGTTGATTAGAAGTATTTAAATAAAATTTGATTGTTCAATCACCTAAGTTAGGTACTACAATTCAGTATTTTTAGCAGACTGATTTAGGTGATTTTCGCTTACCATTCCCATTGCATGGCTGATGTCTGGTCTGGTACACATCGTCACATATGGCATACATTAGGCTTCCTGCAGTTGATGTGTAAGGGCATCCGACCATACCTTCTCTTTCCTCAATAATTTGAGGAGCCATCCCTTCAGATAGATGTATACCATGGCTTAAGGAAAGGTGGCCTTTCTTAGAGTGTTGTATACGTAACCTTTATAAAATATTCTTACTATAACCTTGTTGTGGTAGTCCTAAAATCCTTTTTTTCGATTTCTGAGCACCTTCAGATCTTAAGATGTAAGAGGCTTCACCAAGATCTTTCCTCTCAAAGGTAGGTAACAATCTGATCTTAACACTAATCATCATCCTTGTATCATTCCCAGTGACAAGGATGTCATTTGCGTAAAGCCCGATGAAGACATTGGCGTTCCCACTAAACTTTCATACCGTCCTTTATATACCAAATGATGTAATAATCTGCAGTGCGAAATTCTAGCTCACTTTCATCCATGTTTTTGGCATAGACCAAGCAACCCCAAATCCTCAAGTGTCTAATACTAGGCTTGGTTCTGAATCAAAGCTTATGAGTGTTTTGGGTATTGATTTGCTCGAAATTTAGTTAAGGATATATGTTGTAGTATTTATTGCACATCCATAGAAATCAAAAGGTAATTTGAAAAATGGACCCGACTTTCCGATGGGGGAAAGGAGAGGAAGAAGAGTCTCGGGCTCGCTAGAGGGTGTTAATGGGCCTGGGCTCGCTCATCTCATATATCCATCAGTTAGCTGATTCTTTGTCCTCCCTACTTGCTTGCATCAAACGTCCGTGGTCAAAAAGTAGGATGAGTGTCCTACATCCATCTCTGGCTTTGCAACTTCACAGTGAGAAAGAAGGTAGATACAAATTTCCAATGTTGGAATTAGTGTGGAGCCCAAGCATATCAATCAAAGGGTAGCCATCAGTTTCAATGACCAAAAGACATCTTTCAAAAGTTCTCTCGATCTTAGGTCAACATGATGAAAGGTCAAGCCTAGGCCAACGAATCCCCTTCATCATCCTCACCCCAAACCCGGGACTCAATTGGAAACACCCATTACCATGCATGGAGGCGTATAGATAGCACTGCCCTTGGATCCGTTGAAAACGACATTATACCTTTAGATGAAATTCCTCTCTTTAAGCTATTCCTTGATTTCATCTGATAGGTACCCATCACTTCAGTCAAATCAAGTTTGTTTGATCTTCCTATTGATTTGGTTCTCAACCAGAGCCATGAATTCCTTGAACTTTTCAATGGTTTCAGACTTGTGATGTATTAGGAAGACAGACTTGTGTCTTGAACGGTCATCAATAAGTGTCACATAATATCGATATTCAATACATGCCTAGTACTGAAGGGACTACATACATCAGTATATACGAGGTCAAGTATACCTTTGCATCGTGTACCCTTATTTAGGACATGTACACCGATCATTTTACTTCGAATACAATGTTCACATGTAGGAAAGTTTTAGACTTTTAGAAAATCCAAGGGTTCATCATTTTCCAATCTATCGATCCTATAAATTGACAAATGACCAAGCCTTTGATTCCATGCCATGGTTAAATGGTGTCCATCCTCTCTAGACCTCTTAATGTGTTATTAGTGATTGCAACAACACAATCATTATTGCACAATTCATAGAATCCACTAGAAGTTAAACAACCTTCAGCTATATATTTATCATAACGACTTATAACAAATTTATTATAGAATAAGGACATATATCCATGTTCAACTAGCTTAAATACAAATATTCATGTGATACAATAGCACAAAGTTGTTGAGAGACTTGGGTAGAGATAGCAAAATGAAGTCGGACTGCATATCGACATTCATTTCTGCCCCAAAGGTCTCCATCTCAAAGAGGTAACCAAATATTTTGATTACGTGATCTCTATTCGAGGTCCCTTTATACATTTTGCAGAGTATAACTTCTTTCATAAGGTTGTAATGATATATGTGGACCGCATCATTGAACATCTCATTTAGATTCATTATTATATCATGGACATTCTTGATATCCGCATGTTGCTTCTAAAGCACATTGGACAGAGACCTAGAATATAACTATAACAATCCCATCCTGGGCCAATATGGATCCTGTCCGAATGTTCCCATGTGGAGAATTATTACATCAGTCAACCAAGACCTAGTCATCCAACATCAAATACAAAATATGTAAGAGTCAAACCACAACTAATTTCATTGAAATGAGAAGATGTCTATATAAAATTAACATGAAATAAAGGACAAGATATATAATATCTCAAAGATAAATTGCACGACATGAATGTTTTTATTACATGGTGACAAACATTCTCCTCAAGTATAACAAAAACGACTACTGTTTCACACCCTATCCCCTACGCATGATAGGGTTGTGTTTGATCAGCACACAATGCTTATAATCGGTCGTCTACCAATGTACCAAAGAAAGAATACAAGGAATAGAAAATCTAACTTCCAAACATCCCAACAAAATCACAAGGACATACAAAAAAAAATGTGGAGAGATGTGCACAATAAAAACTATAGTAATATATTTTCATAAATTTTCCCAATAAATTTACTCTTGCAAGGTTGTACAAAAAGGAAAGTTTGCATATTAATCATCATATCCATCTCTAAACTAATGGGGATAGGAATCAAGACATTTCGGTGCCCACCACAACGAGTCCTGTCAGTGTTGTATAATTGCTCTCTCGATGCGTTGGTTTAGATCTAAATAACTAACATTTATTTATTTGAGTAGATCCAATCGTAAGAGGCTATAGGAACATAAATCTTACTAGGCTTTGGACCTAATTACCAATGCAAGCAACCGATAAGATAATGGCTCATGCGCACAAAACAAATAAAAATAAGATGGAAAACTCAAAACATCGGGAAATAAAATAAAAAAGGCGGTGAAAACACGAGGAAACTACGACGAGGCCCTTGGTGAACAAACACCTGGGCAATGGACCTCGTTGTGAAGAGCAGTGCCCAATTCTTTACGCTACATCTATGCTAGATAGTCTCCTTGACACTTTAGTCAAAGTAAGAAAATCAGCCTCCACCAAGTTTGGCTGCATCAGCCTCTTAAGACGCTATCCTCGCATAGCGGACCATCGCAACAAATATAACAAGAGAGGTGTATTAGTACTGATAATCAAATAATGTATCAAGATATAAAATGAGGTACATACAAGTAAGAGACAACAAATAAATGAATCAATGAATATGCATAAATAAATGAATCAATAATTTAATCATTACATAAATAAAGAATATAGACACATAGATACAGAATAGGCTATACACATTATGTCTCGACAATAGTGCCATTTGATGAAGAGGTTTTTTTGCATGGGTCTAAAAATATCCCCACTACAAAGTAAATATAGAATGTTGCTAAGGCGACTGCTCATAAATACCTCGTTCATTCAACAAGTGCCCATAATCAATTAATGAATCAACTAAACCAAATTTTGTGAGCTACTATTTATTTTTAATTCTACAACGGCTAGTGCTTTCTTTAGGGTGAGTTTGGTTACCGATTTAGCTTGTGTTAAACTAAGGGAGGATAAATCGTTTTTGTGTTTTGGTGTTTGGATAAAGGATTTGGGGTTGAGTGTGTTTATTATGATGTGATTGTATTGAAGTTTGAAAAAATGATTAATTATTGTGGTGTGATTGTATTGAACTTTTGGAAAAGTGAGTAGAAGTTGAGTAGTTTTTAATTTTTAGACGATATGACGGTATAACACATTATTTTTTTGATGAAATCGATGAAAGAAAAATAATTTATTTGTTTAAATAAAGAAGGAAGAGTGGACCCCACAAATGAGAGAAAAGGAGGGTTTTGGGAGAAAAACCCCCCAAAGGAGGGATAATGCCCAATCCGAACATGCTCTTAGGGTGCGTTTAGTACACGTGTTAGGACGGGTTAAACTAGTAGAGGGTAACCCGTTTTGTGTTTTTTTTGTTTGGATAGAGGGTTAAATTGGGGTGGGTTAGATGTGAGTTTGTTGTGATATGATTATATTGAATTTTGAAAAAGTAAATAGTTATTGTGATGTGGTTGTATTGAAATTTGGAAAAGTGAGTAGAAGTGAAGTAGTTTATAATTTTTAAATGTTATGATGGTATAATATATTATTTTTTATAGAATTGATGATGGAAAATTTATTTATTTGATTTTTTAAAAAAGAGAAATGTGGGACCCACGTTAGAGAGAGAGGGAGCCCTACGGAACGAGTCCTTAGAGCACTCAATCTGAGAGTATTGAAGTCCATTTTAAGGCCGATCTGAAGTACTACGTCCTTGGTTTTATCACGATGCCAGTGGTAGATGATTTTGGATCACTAAAAAAAATGAGTTGTGGCCACGGAATATATCTACGGAAACTTGTGAGCACGATAATTCTGTAGCTACTAGTTTCTCGTAGCTAAAATCCGTGACTAAAGTCTTCATACAAGAGTTGTAGCTACGGCAAGTTCTGTGGTCACTTGTAGTGGCTACGTCATATTCGTGGTTAGAGTACTCTCGCGACAAGACTTGTAGCTACGGCTACTGGCCAAGACGTATTGTGTCTAGAGCTTAATTCTGTGGCTACAAACCCCATATCTGTGGATATAGTTCTATAGACACAACTTGTAGTGGATGTAGTAGCAATGGTGCCGGAGGTGCGCAGACGTGCGCAGACCTTTAAGAAACGTACATTGCTTGGGTGGGATCAACCCCGCTAACTTAGGACCTGTTTGGTTGCTGGGTTGGACTGGATTGGGTTGGGCTGGGTTGGGATGGGTGAATAGTAATCTGTGAGGAGGAAGTACCCTTGTGAATAGTAACCAGGGTTGGGCCAACCCTGCCCAACCCTGCAACCAAACCTGCAACCAGGGTTAAGCCTATATTTTTATATATGCGAGCCAAGCTGAGCTTTTGGAACTTGTCTACAGCCCGTGCAGTTGATGGGTGGGCCAAAGAGCGGACCAGGACGAGCCTGTCCATTTCTGAAATCTCTTAACTCAAGTTCGACCCATGAACAGGCTGGGGGCAGGTCCCGGACCTAGTGGTCAGGTTTTATTAGGACGGTAGTGTTTTCGAAGGAGAAGGTGTTGTAGTGAGTAAAACTACTACCCTGTGGTTATTCAACATGTGGAAAGGTGGTCTCAAAGTCCCCGTCTGTCATGGCAACCTCATTGCCTTTGGGCACTGCTTAGATCTTTGGAATGTCCACCACGAGCTTAACCATCGAGGCTTCATCGTAATCTTCAAACATGAAGAGCCTATCATATCCGAGGAGCTTTCCAAAGTTCTTTACCAAGTTGTTGAGGATAAAGGGGTATAAGTGGTGTAGGGGGAGCTCAAGCATCGCCAACCACCACCATGGATTAGTTTCTTTCATCCTCTTCACTCACATTGAAGGATGGAGACCAATAGTAGAATCATAATGTGACCTCATCGAGGGAAGTGGCGGGAGGTATTGACAAGGTTCTTCTAATTTTTTTCATTGGAGACTTCGACCACCGTTTAGGCTCTGTTCGTTTGGGTCATAAGGAGGAATGGAATAAGGGGAATAAGCCCCCAACACGCTTCCCCGTGGTACGACTATTCTCCATTATTTCATCTTATTTCACTCTTATTCCTATCTTTATCCCACCTTACCTACCTTTATTTCACCTTATTCTCCTTATTCTTATCCTCCAGCCGAACGGAGAATAGACCCTTATTCCCCTTATTCTCCATCCTTATTCCTGCTTATTCTCCTACCGAACGGGCCCTTAAGAGTGGGAACGTCCTTGGAGAATTCGACGATGACAAAATGGAGAAGTTGACGCTATGTGAGAAGGGATTATATACAAGCTTCTGCCCACCATCCGAGAGCGATGATGGTATTGGCGCGGCATCTTGGATCTCAGGAGGTTGGGGCCATGGTTAGTAGCGGAGATGCATGGGCCAAAGCCCTTTAGGATGTAGGCCTAGCGGGACATGGTCAGAGAAGAGTTCCGCTTTTTATTCTAGGATTCTTTAGGACTAGTTTGATTACTGGAATGGCTTGAGGTAGCTTCTTGTGAATAATAGCTATTTGGATGGTTATGAGAGTTGGTAGAGGATTGGAATAAGGAATGTAATGTGATGTCATTGATTTGTGGTAGAATTCCAATCTAGATTTGTATGGCGGTTTATCGGATTACCTCGGTATATCCCAGAGCACACCACCAACCAAACGAACCCTAAGGCCCCGTTCAGGTACCAGTTTACCCGCGGGTTAGGGGGGTTTACCCCCCTTAACCCACAACCCCCTCTCTCCTCGTGGGCCCCACTTTATTCCTTTTTAAAAAAATAAATAAATCAATTTTACATCATCAATCCTATCAAAAAATAATATATTATACCATCATATCATATAAAAATTAGAAACTACTCCACTTCTACTCACTTTTCCAAACTTCAATACAATCACATCACAATAACTACTTACTTTTTAAACTCCAATTCAATCATATCATCCAAAACCCGCTTCTAACCCACCCCCAGTTTAACCTTCTATCCAAACACCAAAACACAAAAACATGTTACCCTCTACCAGTTTAACCCGCCAACCAAACGCACCCTAAGGAGCTATTTGTTTGAGAGATTACCCTCACTTTGAGGAGGTTACTCTCCAAAATCCGTTTCTCTATCCCTCTTGTAGGGCCCACTCTTTCCATAAAAAATATATATTATATCATCATATCATTTAAAAATTATAAAATACTCACCTTCTACTCACTATTCCAAACTTCAATACCATCAAATCACAAAAATTAATTAGTTTTTTAAATTTCAATACAATCACATTACAATAACTACTCACTTTTTCATATTTCAATACAATAACATCATACAAACCATCTCAACTCAAAACCCACCAACCAAACAAATCCTTAGATGTCGTTCGACTAGGGGATTAAACCCCTTTTGAGGATTTACCCCCCTTAGTCCATTCTTCCTCTTTCTCATGTGGGTCTCATTTTTTCTCTTTTTAATATATTAAATAAATCAATAATCTTTCATCAATTTCATCAAAAATAATAGATTATACCATCATATCATATAAAAATTATAGTGATTTTTACCCGACAAACCCTATAATCTTTGCCAATGACCCCTACGACCTTTGAAACATCGATATTGCTCCCTTGACCCTGTAAACTTGCAACCCTTACCCTACATACCTTGTGGTTAACCCCCATCCATGTACCTGTTAAAACTAATCAAATCCTGTTATGTTCTTTTACATTATACCCATTTTATTTATCAAATTTACATTCAATGTCAATCCCCCTCTCCCTCCTCATCTCTGTTTCCCACCCCCTCGCCCTCCCCGTCGCCCCCCCCCCCTTCCGCCCTTGGTCCTCCCTGTCCTTCGCCCCTCGCCCTCCCACCCTCCGGCCCTCGCCCCCTGCACCCCTTGCCCCCT
This sequence comes from Ottelia alismoides, assembly GCA_037367405.1. NCBI lineage: Eukaryota > Viridiplantae > Streptophyta > Magnoliopsida > Alismatales > Hydrocharitaceae > Ottelia > Ottelia alismoides. The sequence continues at coordinate 8,185 of JAZKJV010011366.1, forward strand.
CTACCCCTCATCCCCTCTGCCTCCAACTCCGCCTAGGCTTCCTCCCCTCCGCCCGACCTCCCGTCAGCCTAGGCCTCCTTCCCTCCACCTCCCCTGCCCATGCCTCATCCTCTCTGTCTCCGCCCCACCCAGGCCTCCTTCCCTCCGCCTCCCCATCCAGGCCTCCTACCCTCTGCCTCTGCCCCTCCCATGCCTCCTCCCCTCTGCCTCCCCGCCTAGGCCTCCTCCCCTCCGCCTCCCTCGCCTAGGCCTTTTTCGAGCACACCTGTTACATTGATGCTTCGGAACTGCTATGAGATTTCTTTATAGGTGGTTTTCGATCAACTGTGTATCTCCATCCAAATGTTGCGGTTTCTCGATGGAGCTTTCTAGATCTCGTGTCCCATTTCGCCAGTTACTTCAACCTTCATTTCCAGTGATGAACGATGGATCTCCAAAGCACATGGAAATAAGCTCACATTACCTTCGTGTGCTTGGAGAAGAAAGTGGAGAGGATGACCTTTGGAAAGAACATGGGGGTGGAATATCCACCGTTGGATTTACATTGGTGAGGCTAACTCAAGATTAACCTAAGCAATTGACTCAAATAAAGTTAAAATTAACGGCATGGTCTGTGGGGTAAGACGGGGCAAGTTTACGGGGTCGAGAGAGGAATATCGATGTTTCAAAGGCCGTAGAGGTCATTGGCAAAGGTTATAGAATCTACCGGGTAAAAATCACAAAATTATAAACTACTTCACTTCTACTCAATTTTCCAAACTTTCATCAATTATATCACAATAACTGTCTACTTTTTCCAAACTTCAATAAAATCACATCATAGAAAACCGACACCCTACTTTAACCCTCTGTTAGAATATCAAAATACAAAACAATTTACCTTCTCCCAAATTAATCTTTAGTAATCCGGGTAAGAGGACACTGGGTTTGTTTTATGACAGTTCTACACGATGTGGTCGACTCCGTGGGACACGAAACAGACGATTGGGAAAGGGCGCGAGTTAGAATGCCCCGCACGGAGGCACTTAGGGTGCGTTTGGTTGCGGGTTAAAGCGGGTTAAACTGGTAGAGGTTATCCCGTTTTTGGATTTTGGTGTTTGGATAGATGGTTAAACAATGGGTGGGTTAGAAGTGGTTTTGTTGTGATACGATTGTATTTAAGTTTGAAAAAGTGTATAGAGTAAATGGGCTATTCAGATATGTTTGGGAATTCGAGATGTAGCGTGCATGAACAAGGCACTTTTGGCAAAATGGGCTATTCAGATATGGGGTGACTCAAATAGACTTGCAGTCAGGCTCCTGCGTGAGATATACGGGGTTTGGGGTTCGCTCGAGACTAGGAGGGTGCAGTTTCAATCTCCTCTGTGGGAAGGTGTCCGCGATGTTTGACCTCTTTTAGCACCAAGACTGTGGCCGAAGATCGGTGATGAGGAATTATTTCAGTTCTGGCAAGACGATTGGACAGGGGACGGGAAGCTATGTAACCGTTTCCCGAGGTTGTTTGCATTGGCGGAAATGAAGGAGTGCTCTTTTGCGTAGACAGGGATGACAATATCATGGGATCCCCAGTTTGTGTCGAATCTCTCTTCTCAACGTTTTGAGGATTTTGTCAGAATGCCGTCCGAGTTGCCATCACCAAACTGCATTAATGAGGGAAGAGACCATTTTGAGTGGAATGGTGGCAGGTTATCGACGAAGAAGGCATACATGGAAATCAAGGGGACCTCGACGAATATGGATACAGAACTATGTCAAGATATGAAGATCATATGGGCTAGCAGAATTCTGTGCAGGGTTAAGTTCTTCCTATGATGCATGAGAAGGGGTAGACTGTGTGGCAAAGCAAGGAGGAGAAGGCTCTTCGGCATTGTGGACACTCAGTGCGACAGGTGTGGAAGGCATACCGAAGACTCCGATCATTTGTTCTTCAGGTGTCCTTCATCGGCTCAGATTTGGCAGGAGATAGGAAAATCTTGGATATCAAGTGGAAGCATTGATGATTTTTGGAGGTCAGTAAGATCAGTACGAGGCAACTCAACACATGACTCCACGATGGCCTTTGTGGCTTTGTGAGCAAATTGGAGAGGAAGAAACGACCTCATTTTCAAAAATCAGAGGTTATATCCAGAAAATGTAGCTGCACATTTTACCTCTCTTTATAATTTTTGATCCTCCAAATAATGTATTACGCATATTTTTTAAGTAATGTATTTCACAAGCGGTGAATCCCAACTCAAGATGTCACCCTCACTTTTTAAAAAAAAATGCAAGGAGAGAGAATAATAGACAGAAGTATTTCAAATTCCAAGTTTGGAAAATAATTTCAAAACAACATCTCGATCATTCCATATGTTGTATTGAAGATTGTATTTAGACTTTAATTGGAAAGTCTATGTAATTACAATTGAAAATAATTTGGTTTCAATTGGGAAACCAAATGGTTTGGAGGAAAAGTTGGGAATTCCCAAATTTGAAATATGGAAGTTTGGGTGGAAGTTTAGTCCCACACCGGGGAGAACTAAACTTTTTGGTGGACTTATATATGAGTTCACACCCAAAGCTCTTGTAGCAATAGTAGAGAGGAGGAATGGAGGACCACACACGCGCGCGCGCTCCGCTCCGTCTTCGTCTCGGGCTCGGGCTCGGGAGAGTCAATTCGGATCTCGATACTTTTGCTGCGGTTTTCATTTGGTAAGTCGACTTAAATGGGAATTCAACTCGCCATTATGGGAGCGCTTTTTGGGATCCGAAAGGATGCGTTTTTGGGAGCATTTTTTGGAAACCAAAGGTCGCGTTTTTAGGACGCGAGCCCCTCTATTTATATCCCTCACTCGACTCGGTTTTTCTTTACTCGCAAGAAAAACCTCTCTCACGCCGTTTCTATCTGGTTCTTCCTCTCACGGACGAACGCTTTCTTCTTCCTCTCTCGGTTGCAGTTCTCTGAGGTACAATCGAGGACGATCCCGTTGGTGTGCGCCGACAACGATCGTGAACCGTCGTATCCTGAGAGCAGATCGCCAGTACCCTACGCACCGGTATTGTGGGGGCGATATCTTCTCTAAGGACAATCCATTACATGGACGCTTCGGTGACTTCTAAACTGATCTTTGTTTTATTTTGCTTGCCGCAATACGTTTATTACTTTACCCTTTCTGGATCATGCCCGTGTTTTTGTTTCTGTTCTTTTAATCGGTTCCTGTTTGCATTGAATAATCGGATAATGATTGGGAAATATATGATTAATATGATTTTAATCTGGACCGTTTCTCTGTTAATTCATTTGGATCCGATATTATACTGTTTAATGTATGAACTGGTAATCTTATTTACAACAATCTTAGAGAAGATATTCCGAACCGATTCTAGAATGTCGAAACAATGTTTAAATCGAGGGTAGATATGACGGGTATGCCTGAAAAATTTGGTGGACAGAATTTTAAGCGTTGGCAACAACGCATGAAGATCTGGTTAACCACCATAGGGTTAATCTCGATGCTTGAAACCGACTGTCCTATGGTGGAGGCAGAAAACCCTTCACCCGATAGCCATAAGGCGCAATCTGCGTGGAAAGAACGCGACCGTATATGTCATGGTTGCATCTTGTTGGCTCTGTCCAACACGTTGTTTGACGTATATTGTTCATCCACGCAGACTGCGAAGGGGCTATGGGAGGACTTGGACCAGAAGTATAACACCGAAGATCTCGGTATTGAGAAATACTCCGTAGCCAAATTCTTGAAGTTTTCCATGGCCGAAGGGAAGTCTGTTTCTGAACAGGCACACGAGTTTTTACTCCTGCTCCATGGTCTAGAGGATGCCGAAATGAAACTTCCAGAGAAGTTTGAGGTCATGTGCATCATAGAAAAATTCTCCAAGTTATGGAAAGACTTCGGTATGACCCTGAAACATAGGAAGGGGAAGATTTCTATAGATGAGTTGATGGTGGCAATTGCCATAGAGGAGGAACAGAGGAAACAAAAACCTGTGCTTCCTGTTGATATTCAGGCTAAGGTCAATCTTATGACCTCGAAGGACAAGGATAAGAAAGGAAAGGATCCCAATAACAATAAAATGAAACCAAAGGGCAAGATCCAGAAAAAGGCAAAGAATAAACCCTGCTGGTACTGTAATCAGGTTGGCCATTGGAAGAAGGATTGTCCGTCCTTGAAGGCTCATCCTAAAGCTACAGACGGGAGTCCATAAGTGAACATGATCACTATGGGACTCGGGGCTAGCGAGGGGTATGTCTCTGTAAAACCTGAACTATACCATATCCATGATCCAAATGAGTGGCTCGTGGATACGGGAGCCAATGTAAACATATGTTCTGATAGAACGTTGTTTTCTTCTTATCAGACCTGCAACGGTGGGACTGTGAAGATGGGAAACGATTCTGCAGCCAGGGTGCTAGGGTCGGGACAAGTCAACTTGAGGTTTTCCTCTGGACGAGTCTGGACGTTGCACAGGGTGCTGCATGTTCCTGACATCAAGAAGAATGTGTTATCTGGCTCCATCTTAGTTAGAAATGGTTTTGAATTGAACTTTAAATGTAATAAAGTTGTTATTATGAGACATGGTGTCTTTTATGGAAAAGGATATTTGGCTGACTTTGACTTGTTATTTAAAATTAGATGTGATTCAGTAAACATTAATGAAGTGAATGTTTTGAATGCTGAATGTTCTAGTTCTGTGTCTCATGTTGTGAATAATCTAGAATCTTGTGATCTGTGGCATGGTAGATTGGGACATGTAAACCTAAATTTAATTAAAAGAATGATGAATTTAGATTTGATCCCTAAACACACAATTGATAAAACTCAAAAATGTGAGATATGTGTGCAAGGAAAGACACTTAGGAAGTCTTTTCAGTCTGTCTCTAGGGATAGTGAGATCTTGGATCTGGTGCACACGTATATCTGTGAGTTTAATGGCAGTAGATACTTTCTCCCGAGACAATAAGAAATACTTTATCACCTTTATAGACGATGGCAGTAGATACTGCTATGTATATCTAATGAAAACCAAGCATGAAGCCTTAGAGAAATTTCTTATCTTTAAGAATGAGGCTGAGACACAAAAGAGGAAAAGTGCTTAAACGCCTTAGGTCAGATAGAGGAGGTGAATATACCTCTAACTTATTTGATGAACAATGCAAATCTTTTGGCATAGTAATGAAGTTACGGCCCCATATTCACCGCAATCAAATGGGATAGCAGAACGAAAAAATAGAACCTTAACTGACATGATCATTGCTCTCCTACAGAGTTCTAGACTTCCAACCTATATGTGGGGAGAAGCCTTGAATACGGCCTGCCATATTCTGAATAGGGTGCCTCCAAGACATATGGAAAAGTGTCCCTTTGAACTTTGGAGAAATAAGAAACCGAGTTTAAGATATCTCAAAGTGTGGGGTTGTCTCGCTAAGGTTTTAGTCCCAGAACACAAGAGAAAGAAACTTGGTCTTAAAACTGTTGATGCGGTCTTCTTAGGTTACTTGGAAAATAGCTATGCATATAGGTTCTTGGTAATTCGGTCCGAGATACCGGGCATTGATGTCAATACTATTGTTGAACTCCGTGATACTATATTCTTTGAGGATGTCTTTCCATTGAAGATTGGGATTCCTCAGAATCTGACCATTGAGGGCGCCTCCACATCAGGATCTATTCCAGATCAAGTGGAAAGGATAACGAATGTGTGGGTTGAGACTCAATCTGAATCCAATGATCTTTCTGAAGAGAACGAGCCAAGGAGGAGTAAAAGACCTCGGATAGTCAAGGATCTGGGTAGCGAGTTCGTTGTCTACCAGATCGAGGGTGATCCACCAAGTTACAAGGAAGCCATGGCTTCATCTGAAGCAAAACAATGGAAGGAAGCCATCAAATCTGAGATGGATTCCATTATGGCTAATGGAACTTGGGAGTTGGTTGATTTACCCAAAGGGTACTCTACCATTGGGTGAAAGTGGGTGTTTAAGAGAAAGCTTAGACCTGACGGATCAATTGAAAAATATATAGCCAGATTAGTTGCCAAGGGCTTTAGACAAAAGGAAGGTATCGATTATTTTGATACCTATTCTCCTGTGACTAGGACGAACACAATCCGGATGCTCATAGCATTGGCATCTGTATATGATCTCTCTATCCACCAAATGGATGTGAAGACCGCCTTCTTGCATGGCGATCTTGAGGAAGAGATTTATATGGATCAACCTGATGGGTTTGTGACTCCTGGGAATGAGGGAAAGGTTTGCAAGCTTGTCAAATCCCTTTACGGATTGAAACAAGCACCAAAGCAGTGGTATGAAAAATTTGACAAGACCATTTTGTCATGTGGCTTTAAGGTTCATGAATCCGATAAATGTGTTTATTCCAAGGTGAAAGGTGATGAGTGTATTGTCTTGTGCCTATATGTTGATGACATATTATTGTTCGGATCACATATGAGGATTATTAATGAGACTAAGGCTTTCTTGAGTAGTAAGTTTGAGATGAAGGACATGGGTGTTGCTAATGTGATCTTGGGTCTCAAACTGACAAGGTCAGTTGATGGGATTGTAGTTTCTCAATCTCACTATGTTGAGAAGGTACTTGAGAAATTTGGATATAAAGATTGCAAAGCTGTAAGTACTCCTTTTGATTCATCCAAAACGCTATTTAAGAATAAAAGTGGAGTACCTGTAGCCCAGCTAAGGTATTCACAAGTGATAGGAAGTTTAATGTATCTAGCAAATTGCACGAGACCTGATATTTCATTCTCGGTTGCAAAGCTGAGTAGATACACTCGTTGTCCTGACCGTACTCACTGGGAGGCTCTGGATCGAGTACTGAAGTACTTGAAGGGAACTATTTCTCTTAGTTTGTATTATGGTAGACATCCATCTGTACTAGAAGGATACAGTGATGCAAGCTGGATAGGGAAAATAAAGGAGTCTGGGAGTAATGGTGTTACAAGGTATATATTTACCTTGGAGGCGGTGCAGTCTCCTGGAGGTCTCTGAAGCAGACCATTCTAGCTCGATCCACTTTTGAGGCCGAGTGATGAATACCCATTCATCACTCTTTATTCTTCTATTTTAGCTACAAAAACCTTCGCAAATACATGTAGATATGTGTAAATACAAATAATTACCAAAAGCATGCATTGTGTAAAAACCTATAATTAGCATGTTTTTGTGCAAAAATAAAAGAATAAAGAGCAAAAAGAAAAAGAGGGAAATATTTAGAATAAATATTGAGCAACCTAACCCAAGGGAGGGCTCAGCATGGGCCTGACCGCATAAAAGCCACAGTAGAGGGAGATAGGGGCTCTTGTGTAAATATTTATGTAAATAAATAAAATTATATTTTCCTCAACCAAAAATATGCTTTTACATATTTTGTATATATGTAGAAACTATTAAAAACAAAATAAAAATCTAAAAAAATCAAAAATTCAAAAATACCCTTTCACCATGTACATAGACCATGCCTCCTTATGTATTTAACCTTGTAAATAACTTTATTTATTCTCAAAATTTTTTGTGAATATTCTATGGTATATATTGTAAATAAAATAAATCAAAAGAATTAAAACAAAAATCAAATAAAAATAACAAAAATTAAAAATACAAAAATATATTGTACATATGCCATGTATATAGTTGTACATAACTATTTATTTCACCCTTATATATAAATAATAAAAATAAAATAAAAATACCCTTTTATTCCTAATTTCATACTATAAATAAATAAAATATAAAATAGGAATAAAATGGTATAAAAATAATAATTAAAAAATTAAAAATCAAAAGCCCACATATTGTATATACCCCTATATAATGTAAATACCTTATTTTTACTTCCAAAAATTAATTAAAAATCACCAAAAAATAGAAAAAAATAAAAGAAAAATATTTCATGTTTTAAGTTTTTTCTAATTCGGTCATTTTCTAACCCAAAATAATTAAATAAAAATTTATTGCTTGGCGGCCTCTGATTGGTCCACGGGGGATTGTTGACCCCCGGTCAACTCTCCCCCCAGGACCACCAGAGCCGGGTCGGAGCTGCCCGACCCGTTTTCTCGAATTTTCTCCCGCTCGACCCGACCGCCATCACCCTAAACCCCGGGTCAGATCCATGCACGACATATCCGTCACCCTCGCCGGAGCCTTAGCCTCGGGATCCGCGCTCCAGATTGCCCTACCCGCGCGCCTCTTTCCGGACCCTCCATGGTATACATTCCGAGCTCCGCCACCCATTTTAGGGATCTTTGGCTCTCCACTCTCACTCCCGTGACCTCCATCGCATCCAGTGAGGTGACAGCTCCCGTTTGCCGGTGTTGCAGCGAGGAGGAGGTGGCCGGACCACTGATCCGGCAGCTTTGCGCCGCCGTGCTCCGCCGCGTGCAGGAGCTCGAGCCTCAGGCAGTGACACCCTTCGAGGCGATGACCAGGAGCAAGCTAAGCTCCAGCACAGTCTTCCGCATCACCCAGGTAGCCTTTTAGCTCGCCCATTTCGCTTAATTTTTGGTTTCCCCCAATTAGTATCTCCGACGTATTCCGTTGATTCCGGCTACATCGTGTATCATTTCGATCATCGGGACACACCATCACCTTCGCCATCCTTCGACGCACCTTCTACGCCCATTCGTTCAACCCAGCTCGCCCCGGAGCTGGTTCGAGCTCCACCATCTTCCGCTCGTCGGAGCTCGCTCGCCCCGACCCACAGTCCACCTTCACGCCGCCTCATCGGGTCGAGGCACTTTGCCCTCGACCCGCGAAGCTTCTGGTGCATTTTGCAGGTCAAAAGGAGGCCATCTGAGGCCCCCTCACATCCAGGCCAGGAGCTTGTCGCCGCCGACCTCGCCGGAGCCCCTCCAGGGCTCGGCTGGGTCATCTGAAGCCACCACCAGCTGCGGGACTTCACCGCCGATCTTCTCCGATACTTGGAGGCAGCTGAGGAGGACCCTAGCACGCGCACGAGGCCGGCGAAGCTCGCCGGCTGAGTGTTCGTCCACCGTCCTCCACCACCGTCCGATCGCCCCCCGCTCCAGTTTCTATCGTGGTCGTCCGATCATCGAGGAGCCACAACCGCCCGATCATCCAGCGGGGCGATCTGGGCCGTGAGAGCAGAGAGAGGGAACCACCAGCGCTCGAAACCGTTCGATCATCCACGTGGCCTCCTCTGCGCCGTCGATCGGCTCACGTGCGGAAGAGAAGAGAGGCGCCACTCACCAGGACCGTCCGATCATCTACGTGGCGCTCATCCAGCCGTCGGCGTAATAAGGGGTAATTTACCTTAGACCCCCTCGTAGTTTAAGTTTTCAGTCCTAGTCCTGTAAATATTTTAGTCATGTTATTTACGTAGGGTAAATTGCACATTGGACCTCGTGCTCTTTGATATTTGCATTTATACCCCTGTTTGTGTGAGCCACGTGCTTCGTCACGTGTACTTCTGGTTTATTTGCAGTATTAGTCCTGTAGTTCTGGTTGGTTACGAATGAATGAATACTTTCTGGTATTTGCACTTATGCCCCTGTGAGCATTCTCTTTGAACATGTGCGTGTTTTAGTGGGTTAATTGCATAGCCGTCCCTGGACGTTTTGGTACGAGTTACCAAAAGGTCCTAGGACTTGGTTTTTATTACCAGAAGGTCCCTGAGTGCCCCAGGCACGCGCCACGCACGTGACTTGCTGGGAAAATTGCACCGAGACCCCCAGAGCTTTGGGTATTTGCACTTTGGTCCCTGTGCACAGTGCCCCCTTTTGGATTTTGAATAAAATATCAAATCACCTCCAAATCCAACGAAAATTTGACACATGGCTCCTGCCATGGTGTAGGATTTTTGTAGATTTTTTAGGACATTTTTGATCTTGTTTGCTATTTTTAAAAATTCAAAAACATCTATTTTTGGCACTGTTTCACTTGAAAAATCACAAAAAAATATAAAAACACCCCCAAAAATTCTATAAAAATTAGTTACTGTTCTTTATGTGTTGTCTGATTTTCTAGCCAATTTTGGCTATTTTTCATTGAGTAAAAACCCTAAAAATCTAAAAACACCTAAAAACTCATAAAAATCATATTAAATAATCTAAAAATCCAAAAACAATAATTTTGGTGCTCAAATTTTCCTTATTTTCTCTAGAATACAGGAAAATTACCTCCAAGGCCATCTAAGATCCTTAAATATTTTATTTTTGGGTTTTGGACCCTGCTGGACAGTACCTTGTCTTTTTAGTACTGTTTGATTTTTAGAAAATAAAATACACTTTATAAAAATCCCAAAAATTCACCAAAAACACTTAAAAACCTAAAAAACATGAAAATAAGTTTTCTTGAATTTTTGCTTGATTTTTGGTGTGTGAAATAAATTGCTCAAGTGTGCTTGTTTATACTTTCTTTTATTTTCTTCACTTGTAAAAATCCAAAAAAATATAAAAATCATTAAAAACCACTAAAAATATTTTGTCTTTATTTTATTTAATTTCGACTACTTCGTAGGCCTCTGGCCAACCCGTGCTCCTTGTGTTCGACCCTGGGTGCTATACCAGGTTAATCCCATAGCTAGGACCGCACTTCGTGTTTTGATCTCTGATTTATTTCGCGGTTCGACATTTTTCTTGATTGAGTGACTCTGAGTGATAGAGGTCGTAATGACCTATTAGTACCTTTACCTCGTTCGCTCGGGCAGCTCATCAGAATGGCGCCGTTGCCGGGGAGCACGACTTAGTAGTTGTTTTCTTTGGTTTCCGCGGCTTTTCGATTTTCGCGGCTTTTCATATAAATTTGTTGCACATATATTCTTCTCATATTTTTGATAATAATCTTGGACTGACCACTTTTCTCTCTGTTTCTTGCGAGGGCCCGAGGAGCGAGGGCGACATTCCTAGGAGCGCCGGTGCACCCGAGCAAAGCGGAGGCGGCTCGTTTCTTCATCGAGCCGCAAGAGAGAGCGAGAGAGAGAGAGAGCTGAGTGGGTGAGGATAGCTTAGGATTTTCATTTCATTTGATTATTGTTGTAATAATACAGGGACTACTCTTGGACTGCTTGAACACTCTCGGGTCTGTTTCGCCGAGCACCGGTGTGCTCGGGGGACCCTTTAGGACCTTAGCGGTTTTTCGCGGTTTTCTCGCGGCTTTATTCTTTTTTTTTACTGCCTTTCCGGTGTTTACGCGGTTTTTGTTCGAGTCCTTAGATTTAGGAATTTCTGGTGCTTGTGACGTAATTAGTAGGATCCACACACCTAATTGCTTATCTGTTCCCATAGAACGTAACTGGACCTACTAATAATAAATAATAAAAATAACTTAGTTGCTTTCCTGAGAGCCTACGTGCCGGGAGCCTGCCCCGCAAGCGCTACTCCTGAACTCGACCTGTCGAGAAGAGGAGGGGTGGGCCAAGACCGGACTCTTTGGATCGAGGGCGAGTGACTGAGTTAGACGGTTCTGCGCTAGAAATTGCTCATCTAGGACTCGGTTTTTCCTGCTTGCATCATTTAGGTAGTTTATTTCCTGTCTTTAAATTCTGCGCGGATCATATTGCATGTAGACTGCTGGAGCAAGGTACGCCTTCTATCTCGTGCATGCATCATTGATTTCATCGCGCATCAGCTTTTTCGTCTTCTCCCCCCTGTTTTCGGACTTAATAATCAGGAGAACCGAAAAATTCGTTAGGCCTTTTGTTTGCTTTGAAAAATATTAAAAAGAAAAACAATAAAATCGGGACTGCTAATCATACTTGATCTTAAAAACCGCTCACCCTAAAAACTTTGTCTTGGGGAGAGCAACCCCCTCATTGTCTTGTTTGGATGCACGAGAGAGTGACCCGCACCCTAGGTAGAGCCTCCCGGTGTTAGACCCGACCGATTACCGACTTCTCTGTGCGGGCCAGTCGGTTGGGATAGCATCGGATATCCTAACAGGTCACGTAAGCGCTCTGATATTTTGTGTGTTCACCAAAATAAAATCGACAAGATAATTTGACCGAACTTTTACGGTCTTCAGCTCGCGTTGCGTTGGTGAACCGGGGGTTTTGTTTTTTATCATATTTGATTCCAGATCTCATCCGCACTACTCGCCAGATCAAGATGATGGGTAGACGGTCTCTTAGGCAGCCTCTGCTGCACCGCTTTCTGGCACGTCTACCCGATCATCTAGGTTGGCCCGCGAGAGCCGAGACTAGCTCTCCGAGCCCGAGTACGATTCCGCCCTGTTCCCCCTCGACCCCCTTTCTTCTGGTACTGAGAAATGAGCCCGAGGAGAGATTATCGGATTTGACAGCACCTGAGTTGGGCTCATTTGATTTTGCAGACGTCGTCATGGCCGCCAGATCAGACGATTACCCCGGAGGTCAGCAGGGAGATCAGCATGTTGTATTTGACCAGGGGGCGATCAACTCCACCCTGATCGCATCACTAGAGACCGTTCAGCAGCAGTTACACGATCAGGGGGCCTTCATGATAGAGATGAGGAGAGAGTTGGAGAGGCTCAGACGAGAGCGAGACCAGCAGAGCGAGCCTGAGGAGATGCCTGATGAATACCCATTCATCACTCTTTATTCTTCTATTTTAGCTACAAAAACCTTTGCAAATACATGTAGATATGTGTAAATACAAATAATTACCAAAAGCATGCATTGTGTAAAAACCTATAATTAGCATGTTTTTGTGCAAAATAAAAAGAATAAAGAGCAAAAAGAAAAAGAGGGAAATATTTAGAATAAATATTGAGCAACCTAACCCAAGGGAGGGCTCAGCATGGGCCTGACCGCATAAAAGCCAAAGTAGAGGGAGATAGGAGCTCATGTGTATATACTTCTGTAAAAATATATTTTCCTCACCCAAAAATATGTTTGTCCATATTATATGTATATTTAGAAACTATTAAAAACAAAATAAAAAGTTAAAAAATCAAAAAGTCAAAAAAATACCCTTTCACCATGTGCATAAACCACACCATTGTATTTATTTAACCTTGTAAATAAATTCAATTATTTTCTAAACTTTTTGTAAATATTCTATGTTACATATTGTAAATATATAAAATAACAAGAAACAAAACAAAAATCAAATAAAAATTACAAAAATTGAAAATACAAAAATACATTGTATAAATACCATGTATATAAATGTATTCAACCATTTATTTCACCCTTGTATATAAGTGATAAAAATAAAATAAAAATATTCTTTTATTCCTCATTTTATCTTGTAAATAAATAAAATACAAAATGAGCATAAAAATACATAAAAATAACAAATAAAAAAATCAAAAATAAAAACTCCATATAGTGTACATATACCTATATATATAGCTACCCTATTTTTATTCCCAAAAATTAATTAAAAATCACCAAAAAATAGAAAAAAATAAAAGAAAAATATTTCATGTTTTGAGTTTTCTTTAATTCGGCCTATTTCTACCTTAAAATAAATAAACAAAAATCAACTGCACGTGGCAGCTTCTGATTGGTCCACGGGGGACTGTTGACCCCGGTCAACTCCCCCGCGGACTCCTTCCTTTTCTGGAAGAAGCGCGCCACCCCATCTTCTCCGATTTTCCCACGCGTCTCCAGGCTGTCTCCCACGCAAACCTCATGCCCGGATTCTTCGCCTATCATCCATCTTCCTCGCCCGATCTTCCGCCACGAAATCAACACCTTCCATCGCTGTCGCCCCTCAACCCTAATCGCCCCTGTCACCTTATATATTCTTCCCTCCGCCGCCTCCGCGCCACATCTTTTGGACCTTCCCCTTCTTCCCAGTGACCTCCATAGGCACCGCAAGAGTGACAGCGAGCGTTTACCCTTGTTGCAGCGAGGCGAGGAGGCGAATCTACTGATCCGGCGATCTTCGCCGCCGCTGCTCCGCCACCAGCGTCGAGCATCGAGCCTCGGGCCGAGACGACCCTCGAGGCTACGACCAGGAGCACCCCCTGCTCTTCCCCAGTCTCTCCGACCACCCAGGTAGAACCCTTAGGCCGTAGGATACCGTAGATCTTGATTTTTCAGTTACTGTTAGCATAGCTCCGCCGCCTTCGTCCGGCACCTCCGACCACCCATCTTCCATTCCGACACCGCCATCATCTCCGCCAGACCTCTCCGCACCTTCTTCACCCCTCCACACAACCCAGATCGCACAGGATCTGGGAACCGAGCTCCTCCGCCGACCACCTTCGCCGGAGCTCGCCATTCCGACGCTCAGACCACCTTCACGCCACCTAACCGGGTCGAGGCACTTTGCCCTCGACCCGCGAGTCTTCTGGTTCGCTTTTCAGGTCGAAACGAGGGCGTCTGAGGCCCTTCGCCATCCAGCCAGGAGACCCAGCTCCGCCGGCCTTGCTCGAGCTCCTCGGAGCTTGGTTTGCCCGTCGGAGACCACCGGCAGACGCGGGAGCCTTCCGCGATTCTTCTCCGACCTCCAGAAGGCTCACCGGAGGACCCTAGCGCACGCACGAGCCCGGCGAGTCTCGCCGGGGACCTGTTCTTCGAGGACCCTCCATCGTCGTCCGATCGTCCTCACCGCTCCAGATCAGATCTTGGCCGTCCGATCGAGGAGTAGCTTCCACCGTCCGATCCGAGGAGACACCATCTGGAGCGCCCACTCTCTGCAGCCGTCCGATCTACACGTGGCGCGCATCCAACGACTCCATTTAATAAAGGGTAATTTACCCTTAGGCCCTTATCTTTGCTTTATTTCGTTTCAGTCCTGTAAGTTGTCGAGTCAGTTGTTTATTTTCTGGGATATTTGCATAGAGACCCTCGTGCTTATTTTTATTTGCATTTATACCCCTGCCAGTTGTGAACCACGTGCTTCGTCACGTGTTATTTTGGGAATTTTGCATAAGATGCCCTGTAGTTCTGGATGTTATTCATTGAATAAAAAGTTTTGTTTATTTGCATATATACCCCTGTGAATGTTTTATTTGCACATGTGCGTTTTATTTTGGGTTATTTGCAGATAAGCCCCTGGACTCTTGGTACTTGTTACCAATAAGCCCTCGGAACTTATTTTTATTACCATTTGGTCCTTGAGTGCCCCAGGCACGTGCTTGGCACGTGTTTCGCTGGGTATTTTGCACCAAGACCCCAGAACTTTTGGGTATTTGCACTTAGGTCCCTGTGCACAGTGCCCCTCCTTTATTTTTGAATAAAATATCAAACGACCTCCAAATCTAATGAGATTTTGACACATGGCTCCTGCCATGGTGTAAGAATTTCTGTGATTTTTGAGGACATTTTTGATTTCATTTATTATTTTTAAAAATTCAAAAACACTCTTTTTAGTCACTGTCTAGGTTTATAAATAACAAAAAAATACAAAAACTCCACCAAAAATTCTAAAAAAATTAGGTATTGTTGCTTGCTTGTTGTTTGATTTTCTAGCCAATTTTGGCTACTTTTCATCACTTAAAAACCCTAAAAATTGAAAAACCCCTAAAAACTCATAAAAATTATAAAAATTAAATTAAAAATCCAAAAACAATAATTAGGGTGCCTAAATTTTCCTTATTCTTTCTAGATTATAGGAAAATTACCTTTAGGGCTTTTTGAGATCCAAGAGTATTTTATTTTTGGGTCTTAAGCCTTGCTGGACAGTACCCTCTGTTTTTCGCATTGTTTGATTTTTAGTAAATAATTTATCCATTAGAAAAATTCCAAAAATTCACCAAAAACAGTAAAAAACTTAAAAACAATTTTTCCTTGATTTTTGCATCATTTTTGGTGTGTTTAATAAATTGTGAAGTTGCCTTGTTGTTCCTTTCTTTCATTTTCTTTATAATCTAAAAAATCTAAAAAAATATTAAAACAAATAAAAACCATTAAAAAAGATTCCCTCGGATTTCTGACTACATCGTAGGCTATTTAGCCAATCTGTGCTCCTTGTGTTCGACCCTGGGAGCTATACCAGGTTAATCCTATAGCAGGACCACTTCTCTGTGTTTCATTGATTTATTTCATTTGTGGTTCAATTTTCTTGATTGACTCAGCCCGAGTGATTGAGGTCGCAACGACCTACATTTTTCTACACCTTTACCTCTGTCGTTCGGGCGGTCGTCAGAATGGCGCCGTTGCCGGGGAGCACGGCTTTGTAGTCATTTTTCCATATTGTCTCTCTACATTATAACTGTTTTCTGACACTCTCTCTTTCTAATTTTTGTGCGAGGTACTGCGTGGAGAACTTGGAGTACACTTTTTGAGGACCCGCACGGGAAGAAGAGCAGGGAGAAGAAGAAGAATGTCATTTATTTGAGAGAACAATATTTTTGTAATAATTTAGGACTTGGACATTTGTGGACATTTGTAACTTAGCGGGTCTGTTTCGCCGAGCACCGGTGTGCTCGGGGGACCCATTTGGATTTTCGCGGCTTTTATCGTGGTTTTTATAGCTAGCTGCCTTTTCCGGTGTTTACGCGGTTTTTCTCGAGCCCCTAGATTTAGGAATTTTTGTTGATTGTGACGTAAATTTCTAAGGCCCAACACCTAATAGAATATCTGTTCCTATAGAACGTAATTGGACCTTAATAAAATTCACTGAAAAAGTTAGTTTAATTGGATTTGAGACCACGTGCCGTGAGGAGTCACATACAGCGCTGGCAGGACCCGTTGTGGCGGGCACCGAGTGACTCCCAAGATAGGACTCCGGACTCGATTCGGTTAGCTAACTATTGTTCTTCACGATCAATAGAAGTTGCTTGTCTAAGGCCGGTTTTTCCCGTTGCATCATTTAGGTAGTTTTAATTCTGTCTTTAAATTCTGCGCGGATCACTTGCATGTAGAGTGCTGGAGACAAGGTACGCATTTCTTTCTCTGCATGCATCATTGATTTCTTCGCGCATCGGCTTTTTCGTTCTCTCCCTCTGTTTTTGGCTTAATCATCAGGAGAATCGGAAAAACCGTTAGGCCGCTTGTATTTATTTTGAAAAAATTAAAAAGAAAAACAAAAAAATTGGGACTGGATAACATTATTGACCCTAAAAGACACTCACATTAAAAATTTGTCTTGGGGAGAGCAACCCCCTCATTGTATGGTTTGGATGCGCGAGAGAGTGACCCGCACACTAGGTAGAACCCTCCGGTGTTATTTCTAGCTGACTACCGACTCTTCCGTGCGGGCCAGTCGGTTGGAGTAACATCGGGTATCCTAACAGGTCACGTAAGCGCTCTGATATTCTGTATGTTCACCAAATAAAATTGACAAGATAAATTGACCGAGCTTTCACGGTCTTCAGATTGTGTTGCGTTGGTGAACCGGGGGTTTGCTTTGCGATCATATTTTCTCCAGATCCCATCCGCCCAACTCGCCAAGATCAAGATGATGGGTAGACGATCTCTTAAGCAGCCTCTAGCTGCACCGCTTTCAGGCGCGTCTACTCCATCATCTAGGTTGGCCCGTGAGAGTCGAGACCAGCTCTCCGGGCCCGAGTTCGATTCCACCCTGTTCCCCCTCGATCCCCTTTCTTCTGCTACTGAGAGACATGAGCCCGAGGAAAGACGAATTAATTTGACAGAACCTGAATTGGGCTCATCTGATTTTGCAGACGTCCCTATGGCCGGAGCCGGCAGTTCAGACGATCGCCAGCCCGAACATTTTGTCTTAGACCAGGGAGCGATTAACTCCACCCTGATCGCGTCATTAGAGACAGTTCAGCAACAGTTACGCGATCAGGGGGCATTCATGATAGAGATGAGGAGGGAGTTGGAGCGGCTCCGAGTAGAGCGAGACGAGCCGAGCGAGCCGGAGGACATTCCTGACGCTGATGCAGAGGCAGCAGCCGCAGCAGCAGCTGCCGCAGCAGCGGCAGCCGCCGCCGCAGCAAGACCGATGCGGGAGCTGCACAACCCCGGATCTACACTGATGCACCAGTGGGTGGTGATACCTGCTATCGTGGGGGATTTCAAGTTCCCTCCGAACACCCTGCAGATGCTTCCTCATTTTCACGGACTCGCCACTGAGGAACCCCACCTCCATCTTCAGGAGTTTTTGATGATCTGTAGCACTGTCCACGACCGTCGTGTGGACCAAGATACGATTCGGATGATGGCCTTCCCTTTTTCACTGGCAGATAGAGCAGCCGCCTGGCTGAAACATCTAGGGAAGTTTGTTTACACCTGGGAGCAACTCCGCACCGAGTACTTGAACAAGTACTATCCACTCGGGCGGACGAATGCAGCGAGGGCCCTGATCAACAACTTCTCCATGCTCCCTAACGAGCAATTTCACGAGGCATGGGAGAGGTTCAGAGAGCTTCTGGATAGATGCCCACATCACGACATCTCGAAGCCGAACCTAGTTCAGAGCTTCTTTAGTGGGATGACACCAGAGCTTCAGGGTCTGGTGAATGCTTCTTGCGGCGGGTCCTACTTTGCCAAGGACCACAACCAAGTCTGGGCCATCTACGAAGAGATGGCAGAAAATTACATGGTGATGTCCCAGACTCGGTTGTACACACAGAGATCTCAGCAGCCGCCAGGACCCGTGCAGTATCAGCGGATAGCACGGGTTGATGCAGGTCCATCCAGTTCGTCCACAGTTGCAGCCGCACAGGCAGAGTCGGCCGCTGCGGACATGGGGATTATCAGCGAGAAGTTGGACCGCATGGAAATAATAGAGAAGAAGCAGTGCCAGGGCATAACTCAGATGGAGCAGATGGCACAAACTCTGAGCGACGTGAAGACCCATCTCTTGTGCCTCCAAGAGGCACAGACGGCTTCTCAGCCCCGTCTTCAGTCGCGAGGCGATTCCGGTGGCAGCCGCAGCTCGTCCCAGCGCTCCAGCTCCTTGCAGCAGCCTAGACAAGTTCACCTTGTGCAGGCGGAGCCGTACCAGCAGCAGCATCCCTCTTACCAGTCACCACCATCTCCCGACTTACAGATGGTGGTATATCAGCCGGATCAGCCTCTGGATGTACTCCCACCAGCCCCTTACGATGCAGAACCGTTGATGGATGTCAACGGGATTTGGTATGACCGCCCTCAACCTGGAATCCGAAGAGATCATCCCGGATTCAGGTGGGGGAATGGGGGTAACCAGGCCCAACAGCAGCCAGCCGGTCAGGGAGGGCAGTACTCCCAGCAGAGAGATCACCAGCAGCCCCCAGCATACCAGCCACACCAGCCATCATCCTTCGTACCTCGTCCCTACCAGCAGCAGGGACAGAATTGGAGACGTGAGCAGCAGGCTCACCAGCAGCAGCATCATTCCTCTTACCCCTCTCAGCCACAGCAGCACCAGGTCCAGCAGCCTCATTATCAGAGAGGCAACCCGTCGGGCTCCCATGAGAGCCCCGCCATGGATGATTTAGCCCGCCTCTTCACAGAGCAGCAGGCTACATTTAGACGGGAGATGGACGAGTTCCGCCAGGAGATGCGGGACCTGATGAGAGGGAAGGCCGCCATCCCTGCACAGATCGAGCCTAATCCAAATAACTTGAAGAGGAAATCTGAGCAGGTAGTTCACACTGAGCCTACCACTTCTAGTGACTCATTTGATGATATGTCATCAGATATATTTGATGCTGATTTTGTTACACTTAGGAGCGGTAGAAGACCAGCAGGCGGCGCCTCATCTGAGCGACAACGCGAGGATCCATCTAGAGCGCCAGATGAGGAAGAGGAGAGCGGTACTGAAGCCGCGCATGATGATGACGGTGGTACTGATGCCACCAGAGATGTTGATTCCACCGGCGGTACTGAGGCCGCCGTTTCACCACATCGAGGAGGTGGTACTGACGCCACCAGCAGAGCCGAGCCAGACTGCGGTACTGAGGCCGCCAGACGTCTAGTTGTAGAGCCAGCTAGAGGTGGTACTGACGCCACCAACATTTATTCTGATAGAAATGTTGTCTTTCCTCGCATGAATGTATCTCAGAACACTAATTTGAATAAAGGAAAAGGTTTAGTTTCTTCTGATCCCACTGTGGTGAATGATGTTTGTGAGGATCCGGTCATCGAACCGTCTAGGCCTATTCCTAGTCCTTCATCTGAGAAGGACCCTGTGATCCCCTTTCCTAGAGCCCTTGAGTTGGGGAAGGGGAAGAAAAAAGAAAAAGATCCAAAAAAGAGAGAGCAGGAGGAGTTCAGCCAGGGCATGATAGATCGATTTCACATCCAGCTGACCCTCAATGAGGCTTTGCAGCACATTCCTCTTCTTCAGCGATCCCTAAAAGATAGGACCACAATCAGGAGAAAGAAGAGGAACAAGACCGCAGAAATTCATGTGCTAACAAAAGCCACGTGTTACGCGATCCAGAACCATCTGCCGACTAAGAGGCCAGATTTAGGGGCCCCGTATGTCAGATGTCAGATTAGTGAGCAGAGGTTCGACCGTACTCTCTTAGATAGCGGATCGTCGATCAACCTTCTTCCGGCATCCCTTCTCGACCACTTAGAGTTGGGCACTCTTAGACAGAGCAGGACATACCTTCAGTTTGCTGATCGGTCTGTCAAGAGGCCAAAGGGGTTGTTGCGAGACGTTGTCGTCACGATTCAGGGTTTGCAATTCCCCGTGGACTTCGTAGTGCTGGACATGGAGACCCCTGACTTGTTGACCGATTCCCCCATCATTCTCGGTCGCCCATTCTTGGCCACAGCCAAGGCGGTGACTGACCATGATAGTGGGAAGGTATTCTTTCGCGTCCAGGGCGAGAGTATACAAATAGAGACGGTTAAGGACCACAGAGCCAGAGATAGATCCCGCTCAGAGGGCAGTACAGATTCAGAGCAGCTGACAGACGCAGAGCCAGACATCCACCAGGACTGTGATTTTGTGATCACAGATGATGAGGCAGCTTGGGCAGATCCTGTAGCACAGACCATCCTCTCATATTCAGCTACAGCTGATGCAGAGATGATAGCAGAGGATAGTCTGGAGAGCACAACCCTGGTTCAGGATACTATTGATTCGGTAGAGTCGGACCTTGATCGCGACACGATTTTCAGTGATGGTGGTGCTGATGCCACCTTGTTCTCCGGTGGTACTGATGCCACCGAGTCTGATACAGATCCCTCGGATTCAGAATCTGATTGGGCAGATTGTGATGATCAGATGCCAGATCTGGATCCACCTGAGCCTATAGATGAGGAGGAGGTAGAGGCAGAGCATATCAGAGACAATACAGAGGACCCGCCTTCTCCAGATCCAGTTTGTGAGAGTTCGTTATCATTTTCCCAGGTAGATTTGGCAGAATTGTCCGCATACACACATCTTCTTCAGAAGCCAGATTTGCCAGCACCCAGCTGTCCAGAGCTAAAGCCGCTCCCTACTTCGTTGAAGTATAGATTCCTTGCGGGAGAGTCTGAGATGTACCCAGTCATCATCTCTGCTGATCTGACTGGAGAGCAAGAATCCCGTCTGATGGAGGTTCTTGAAAAGAACCGCAAGGCAATTGGATGGAGCGTAGCAGATCTCCATGGGATTAGTCCCTCATTGTGCTCCCACCATATCTATCTCGAGGAAGGGGCGAAGCCGTCGCGTGAGTTCCAGCGGCGACTGAACCCCAACCTAAGAGAGGTTGTTATGAAGGAAATATCAAAATGGTGGAGTGCAGATTTTATTTATCCCATTTCCGACTCCAAGTGGGTCAGCCCCTTGCATGTGGTGCCCAAGAAGACGGGCATCACGACTGTGATCAGTGAGTCGGGAGAGGAGATTGCTACACGGGTACCCACCTCTTGGAGGGTCTGCGTTGACTACAGGAGACTCAACCAGGCCACCAAGAAGGATCATTTCCCTCTGCCTTTCATTGATCAGATCATAGAGAGACTGGCAGGAAAGAGCCATTACTGCTTCCTGGATGGGTACTCGGGCTACAATCAAGTGGCCATCGCTCCTGAGGATCAGGAGAAGACCACCTTTACCTGTCCCTTCGGTACATACGCATTTCGACGCATGCCATTTGGGCTATGTAACGCCCCTGCGACTTTTCAGAGATGCATGCTGTCGATATTTTCGGACATGGTAGGGGAGTGTTTGGAGGTCTTCATGGACGACTTCTCGGTTTACGGCGACGGATTCGATTCCTGTCTTGACTGCCTAGACCGAGTGCTCCAGCGATGTATTGCTACCCGCTTGGTTCTGTCTTGGGAGAAGAGTCACTTCATGGTGACTCAAGGGACGGTGCTTGGCCACATCATCTCCAACAGAGGCATGGAGGTTGATCCGGCCAAGGTTGATGTCATTAGAAAACTCACACCGCCGTCCAATCTGAAGCAGTTACGGTCATTTCTGGGGCACGTTGGTTTTTATAGGAGATTCATTCATGATTTCAGCAAGATTGCCCGACCGTTGACTGACCTCTTGACGAAAGACACCGAGTTCCTTGTCGATGACAAGTGTCTTTCGTCCTTTGAAACTCTCCAGCAATGTGTTATTGAGGCTCCTGTCCTTCAGCCGCCTGATTGGTCTCTCCCATTCGAGATCATGACGGACGCCTCTGATTTTGCCGTAGGGGCAGTGCTAGGACAGAGGAGGGATGGAGTACCATTTGCGATACACTATGCTAGCCGCACATTGGATTCCGCCCAGCGGAATTATACAGTCACAGAGAAGGAGATGCTAGCAGTAGTGTTTGCCCTAGATAAATTCAGATCATATATCATTGGATCCCGAGTGACCTTGTACACAGATCACACCGCCATCAGGTACCTCATGTCAAAGAAGGATGCCAAGGCCAGACTTACTAGATGGATCCTTCTACTCCAGGAGTTCGACATTGAGATCAAGGATAAGCCTGGAGTCAAGAATGTGGTGGCGGATCATCTCTCTCGACTAGAGCAGCCTGAGGATTCTGAGCAGATTGATCCCATTTGTGATACCTTCCCAGATGAGGCGATCCTTGCTATCACCTCACTCCCGTGGTATGCCGATATTGTGAACTTTCTCGTTGCTGGGAAAGTCCCACAAGATTGGCCCAAGCAGAGGATTGAGACCTTCCTTGCGAAGGCCAAGTCCTACCACTGGGAGGATCCCATCCTTTACCACGAAGGAGGGGATAGCATCTGGCGTCGGTGTATTCCTCAGGAGGAGCATCATAGTGTCCTCACTTATTGCCACAAGCTTGAGGCAGGAGGACATCATTCTGGGAGGAGAACGGCACAGAAAGTGCTCCAATCCGGCTTGTGGTGGCCTACACTCTTCAAGGACTCTGATGAGTTTGTTAAGAGGTGTACTGACTGTCAGAGGATGGGCACTTGTGGACAGCGTGATATGATGCCGATGCAGCCCATTCACTTCTGTGAGGTCTTTGACGCATGGGGCATCGATTTCATGGGTCCATTCCCTAAGAGTCAGGGATTCGAGTACATTCTGTTGGCTGTAGATTACGTTAGTCGTTGGGTTGAGGCTATCCCCACCCGAGCCGCTGATGCTAAGACAGTTTGCAGATTTTTGAAGAAGCACATCATCATGCGGTTCGGGGTTCCACGAGTTCTGATTTCTGATGGGGGGTCTCATTTCATCAACGACCAGGTGAAGGCCCTTGCCAACGAATTCAGCATAGACCATCGTGTTGCCACACCATACCATCCACAGACAAATGGTCTAGCTGAGGTGTCGAATAGGGAGATCAAGAATATTTTGCAGAAAGTCGTCCGCCCTGACCGAAAGAATTGGTCACAGCTTTTGGACTCGGTCTTGTGGGCATATCGGACATCTTTCAAGACTCCATTGGGAACATCTCCCTTTCGTCTCGTTTATGGCAAGCCCTGTCACCTACCAGTTGAGCTGAGGCACAAGTCACTCTGGGCAGTTACAGACATATTGATGGATCCAGATGGTATAGGAGACCAGAGGAGGGCAGAGTTAGCCGCCTTGGAAGAGCTTAGAGATGCAGCTTTCTCAAACAGCCTGCATTATAAGGAGAAAGTCAAAGAGTGGCATGATTCTCATATCAGCCACAAGCATTTTGAGATTGGACAGAAAGTATGGTTGTTTGATGCAAGGCTACGATTATTTCCAGGGAAGCTACAGAGCAAATGGAAAGGACCCTATTTGGTCAGAAAGGTACACGATAACGGTAGCATTGATATATCTGAGTTATCTTCTGAGAGTACCTTCCGAGTGAACGGCCAGCGGCTCAAACCATTTCTAGATCATGAGCCGCGGGACGTTATTATTGCCGCTATTCATTTTGCGTGAGATGTGGTCTTTTGACTCACATCTTTTACATCTCACGCCTGATTTTCACTGTTCCTCCGCCTGTATAGATCCAGTTGTCCATATCATTCTATTCTTTAGTCCCACATCCCGTCTCTCATCTTATGATTATGCTATACTTAGGGTGTACTTTACCCTAAGTATAGGGGGGATGTCGGACCTGTGAGTATTCTTTTCATTCTTTCTGCTCTTGTTTTTGCTGCCTATACTTAGGGATATTTTACCCTAAGTATAGGGGGGGGCAGATTCCGTATATTCTTCACTCGGCTTTCCCTTCATGTACAGCTTTCTATACTTAGGATTAGTTAATCCTAAGTATAGGGGGAGACCACCGAGTTCCTCTCATTCTATTCATTTATTCGTTCCTGTACTTAGCCATTCCTTTTCACTTCCCTTTTACTAAGCACGAGTTATGTCTTCTTCATCGCTCTTGATCACTCTGAGGACATCGTTCGAGCTAAGTATAGGGGGGGTGTGTATATATTTCATATATACTTTAGCCATAACTCGTACTTTGTGTGAGTGTGTTAATAAATAAAATGGCTAAAAATCACAAAAATTTTAAAAAATTTTCATGTACATAAACCTCTTTTATTCTTGCACATACATAGCTAGTGTATAAAGTATTTTTGTAAAAATGATTTCAAAAATCTTTTGTGTAAAGCTTGTGTAAATATTTTGTATCAAAATTATGTATATAGTACAAAATTTTTCCAAAAGGTTTTGAAAATCAAAAGTTTGCAAAAATCTTGTGTAAAAGATTGTGAATATCTTTTTTTTGCAAAACTTGCACTTCATGCATCATTCATGATTTCAAAACATTTTTCAAAAATTTTGCATGATTGTAAAATATTTGTAAATAGCATCTTGTGTACATATATGTATATAGTTTTTCCTGGATGAGAGTTGACATTTAAACTAAGCCTGGAATTAAATTGAGAAATGGAGCTTGAATAAGATCTTAATTCACTTAACTTCAAGAGGAACCTTGTAGGACTTAGGGTTAAGGCTTTTCAGGTCCATAAGGGCTTAATTCTTCAAGTCCACTAGGCTATGAGCATATGTCATCTTGATGAGCCTAAGTAGAGCACTTAACAACACACGCATGACTCTCAGAGACAATGGCTTCACTTGCACCTGCACTTTACACATGGCTCTCCACGGATGAGGTGGTGAGGAGGCAGTTTCCTTTGGCTTGGGGTAGCATATGAGGGTAGTACTTCTAGGCGGAACCTCTCTTCTTCTTATAGTGAAGGAAGTGCACCTCAACTTGGTCTAGTGGTGTTGAAAGCTAAAGACAGAAGCTGTGGGTTGCAATAAAGCTTCAAAAGAGGGATAGTCTACCGGCTCAAAGGGAAATTTCTTATATATGCTGCACCATGTAGATATGTTGTACAGAAGTTCTTGAAAAAAAAAATATGCAAAAATGCAAAAAGAACTCCAAAAAAATTGGTGGGTCGGATTGAAAATTTAATAACCCCACCGGAGTATAAAGCAAAAGCTTATGGTATCCATGTTACATCTCATGAAGCTTGCAGCGGGAGACTTAGCTACACTGGCTAAGCTTCCAAAACTCTATACTTCTACCCCCTCTCCTTGAGCCGGTTGCACTTGAACTTAGAAGGGAATACCCCGCTTCTCGAGGAACGAGTTGCTAGACCGAGGCATTAGAGTTACCAGGTTGAGGGAGGTTGTTTCTTTGTTACTTCTGAGGTGGGGAGCCACATATCACCTACACCGCAAGGAAAGATTCATGGTCATTAGAGTTTGTGTATGTAGACTTGTTCTGATCTGGTTTATTGAGGAGTCTTGCCCATAGATTGGTGGAACTTGGAGGCTGTTGAGTTTTAGGCTTAAGTCCAAATAAGGTTCCGACACATTAATAATCCAAAGATCTGATCGAGCTCCATATTTCAATTTAATGAAGGAAAATTTAATAAGTCAACCTTGATCCATGTACATCCTCTTCCTCTTTTTCTTTTTCTTTCTTTTTCACTTCTTTTTCAAATAAGTGTTTGCTAAGGGACTAGCAAAGTTAAGCATAGGGGGGTGATGAATACCCATTCATCACTCTTTATTCTTCTATTTTAGCTACAAAAACCTTTGCAAATACATGTAGATATGTGTAAATACAAATAATTACCAAAAGCATGCATTGTGTAAAAACCTATAATTAGCATGTTTTTGTGCAAAATAAAAAGAATAAAGAGCAAAAAGAAAAAGAGGGAAATATTTAGAATAAATATTGAGCAACCTAACCCAAGGGAGGGCTCAGCATGGGCCTGACCGCATAAAAGCCAAAGTAGAGGGAGATAGGAGCTCATGTGTATATACTTCTGTAAAAATATATTTTCCTCACCCAAAAATATGTTTGTCCATATTATATGTATATTTAGAAACTATTAAAAACAAAATAAAAAGTTAAAAAATCAAAAAGTCAAAAAAATACCCTTTCACCATGTGCATAAACCATACCATTGTATTTATTTAACCTTGTAAATAAATTCAATTATTTTCTAAACTTTTTGTAAATATTCTATGTTACATATTGTAAATATATAAAATAACAAGAAACAAAACAAAAATCAAATAAAAATTACAAAAATTGAAAATACAAAAATACATTGTATAAATACCATGTATATAAATGTATTCAACCATTTATTTCACCCTTGTATATAAGTGATAAAAATAAAATAAAAATATTCTTTTATTCCTCATTTTATCTTGTAAATAAATAAAATACAAAATGAGCATAAAAATACATAAAAATAACAAATAAAAAAATCAAAAATAAAAACTCCATATAGTGTACATATACCTATATATATAGCTACCCTATTTTTATTCCCAAAAATTAATTAAAAATCACCAAAAAATAGAAAAAAATAAAAGAAAAATATTTCATGTTTTGAGTTTTCTTTAATTCGGCCTATTTCTACCTTAAAATAAATAAACAAAAATCAACTGCACGTGGCAGCTTCTGATTGGTCCACGGGGGACTGTTGACCCCGGTCAACTCCCCCGCGGACTCCTTCCTTTTCTGGAAGAAGCGCGCCACCCCATCTTCTCCGATTTTCCCACGCGTCTCCAGGCTGTCTCCCACGCAAACCTCATGCCCGGATTCTTCGCCTATCATCCATCTTCCTCGCCCGATCTTCCGCCACGAAATCAACACCTTCCATCGCTGTCGCCCCTCAACCCTAATCGCCCCTGTCACCTTATATATTCTTCCCTCCGCCGCCTCCGCGCCACATCTTTTGGACCTTCCCCTTCTTCCCAGTGACCTCCATAGGCACCGCAAGAGTGACAGCGAGCGTTTACCCTTGTTGCAGCGAGGCGAGGAGGCGAATCCACTGATCCGGCGATCTTCGCCGCCGCTGCTCCGCCACCAGCGTCGAGCATCGAGCCTCGGGCCGAGACGACCCTCGAGGCTACGACCAGGAGCACCCCCTGCTCTTCCCCAGTCTCTCCGACCACCCAGGTAGAACCCTTAGGCCGTAGGATACCGTAGATCTTGATTTTTCAGTTACTGTTAGCATAGCTCCGCCGCCTTCGTCCGGCACCTCCGACCACCCATCTTCCATTCCGACACCGCCATCATCTCCGCCAGACCTCTCCGCACCTTCTTCACCCCTCCACACAACCCAGATCGCACAGGATCTGGGAACCGAGCTCCTCCGCCGACCACCTTCGCCGAAGCTCGCCATTCCGACGCTCAGACCACCTTCACGCCACCTAACCGGGTCGAGGCACTTTGCCCTCGACCCGCGAGTCTTCTGGTTCGCTTTTCAGGTCGAAACGAGGGCGTCTGAGGCCCTTCGCCATCCAGCCAGGAGACCCAGCTCCGCCGGCCTTGCTCGAGCTCCTCGGAGCTTGGTTTGCCTGTCGGAGACCACCGGCAGACGCGGGAGCCTTCCGCGATTCTTCTCCGACCTCCAGAAGGCTCACCGGAGGACCCTAGCGCACGCACGAGCCCGGCGAGTCTCGCCGGGGACCTGTTCTTCGAGGACCCTCCATCGCCGTCCGATCGTCCTCACCGCTCCAGATCAGATCTTGGCCGTCCGATCGAGGAGTAGCTTCCACCGTCCGATCCGAGGAGACACCATCTGGAGCGCCCACTCTCTGCAGCCGTCCGATCTACACGTGGCGCGCATCCAACGACTCCATTTAATAAAGGGTAATTTACCCTTAGGCCCTTATCTTTGCTTTATTTCGTTTCAGTCCTGTAAGTTGTCGAGTCAGTTGTTTATTTTCTGGGATATTTGCATAGAGACCCTCGTGCTTATTTTTATTTGCATTTATACCCCTGCCAGTTGTGAACCACGTGCTTCGTCACGTGTTATTTTGGGAATTTTGCATAAGATGCCCTGTAGTTCTGGATGTTATTCATTGAATAAAAAGTTTTGTTTATTTGCATATATACCCCTGTGAATGTTTTATTTGCACATGTGCGTTTTATTTTGGGTTATTTGCAGATAAGCCCCTGGACTCTTGGTACTTGTTACCAATAAGCCCTCGGAACTTATTTTTATTACCATTTGGTCCTTGAGTGCCCCAGGCACGTGCTTGGCACGTGTTTCGCTGGGTATTTTGCACCAAGACCCCAGAACTTTTGGGTATTTGCACTTAGGTCCCTGTGCACAGTGCCCCTCCTTTATTTTTGAATAAAATATCAAACGACCTCCAAATCTAATGAGATTTTGACACATGGCTCCTGCCATGGTGTAAGAATTTCTGTGATTTTTGAGGACATTTTTGATTTCATTTATTATTTTTAAAAATTCAAAAACACTCTTTTTAGTCACTGTCTAGGTTTATAAATAACAAAAAAATATAAAAACTCCACCAAAAATTCTAAAAAAATTAGGTATTGTTGCTTGCTTGTTGTTTGATTTTCTAGCCAATTTTGGCTACTTTTCATCACTTAAAAACCCTAAAAATTGAAAAACCCCTATAAACTCATAAAAATTATAAAAATTAAATTAAAAATCCAAAAAC
Source organism: Ottelia alismoides (assembly GCA_037367405.1). Classification (NCBI taxonomy): domain Eukaryota; kingdom Viridiplantae; phylum Streptophyta; class Magnoliopsida; order Alismatales; family Hydrocharitaceae; genus Ottelia; species Ottelia alismoides. Next base: position 37,324 of record JAZKJV010011366.1, read on the forward strand.
AATAATTAGGGTGCCTAAATTTTCCTTATTCTTTCTAGATTATAGGAAAATTACCTTTAGGGCTTTTTGAGATCCAAGAGTATTTTATTTTTGGGTCTTAAGCCTTGCTGGACAGTACCCTCTGTTTTTCGCATTGTTTGATTTTTAGTAAATAATTTATCCATTAGAAAAATTCCAAAAATTCACCAAAAACAGTAAAAAACTTAAAAAACTTAAAAACAATTTTTCCTTGATTTTTGCATCATTTTTGGTGTGTTTAATAAATTGTGAAGTTGCCTTGTTGTTCCTTTCTTTCATTTTCTTTATAATCTAAAAAATCTAAAAAAATATTAAAACAAATAAAAACCATTAAAAAAGATTCCCTCGGATTTCTGACTACATCGTAGGCTATTTAGCCAATCTGTGCTCCTTGTGTTCGACCCTGGGAGCTATACCAGGTTAATCCTATAGCAGGACCACTTCTCTGTGTTTCATTGATTTATTTTCATTTGTGGTTCAATTTTCTTGATTGACTCAGCCCGAGTGATTGAGGTCGCAACGACCTACATTTTTCTACACCTTTACCTCTGTCGTTCGGGCGGTCGTCAATGCCTGATGCAGAGGCCGCAGCCGCAGCCGCAGCAGCAGCCGCCGCCGCCACAGCGGGAGGCGCTGCGGCAGGAGGACCACCACGACCGATGCGGGAGTTGCACAACCCCGGATCTACTCTGATGCATCACTGGGTGGTAGTGCCAGCTATCGTGGGGGACTTTAAGTTCCCCCCGAACACCTTGCAGTTACTGCCCCGTTTCCATGGGCTTGCTACTGAGGAGCCCCATCTTCACCTCCAGGAGTTCTTGATGATCTGCAGCACTGTCCACGATCGCCACGTGGACCAGGACACGATCCGGATGATAGCCTTCCCATTTTCACTGGTAGATAGAGCAGCCACCTGGCTGAAGCATTTAGGGAAGTTTGTCTACACCTGGGAGCAGCTCCGCACCGAGTACTTGAAAAAGTACTATCCACTCGGGCGGACGAATGCAGCGAGGGCCCTAATCAGCAACTTCTCCATGTTCCCCAACGAGCAGTTTCACGAGGCTTGGGAGAGGTTTCGAGAGCTCCTAGACAGATGCCCGCACCACGACATATCCAAGCCGAACCTAGTTCAGAGCTTTTTCAGCGGGTTGACGCCAGAGCTTCAGGGTCTGGTGAACGCTTCTTGCGGCGGGTCCTACTTTGCCAAGGACCATGAGCAGGTCTGGGCCATCTACGAGGAGATGTCCGAGAACTATATGGTGATGTCTCAGACCAGGCTCTATACTCAGAAGATCCAGCCACATCAGCCAGGACCCGTGCAGTACCAGCGGATAGCACGGGTAGATGCAGGTCCATCCAGTTCGTCCGCAGTCGCAGCAGCACAGGCAGAGTCATCAGCTGCGGACATGGGTATCATCAGCGAGAAGTTGGACCGCATGGAGCTGATAGAGAAGAAGCAGTGCCAGAGTATCACGCAGATGGAGCAGATGGCACAGGTTCTGAGCGACATGAAGACCCAGCTCATGTGTCTCCAGGAGACACAGACGGCTTCACAGCCCCGTCTTCTGTCGCGAGGCGATACCGGCGGCAGCAGCAGCTTGTCCCAGCGCTCCAGCTCTTCACAGCAGCCTAGACAGGTTCACCTTGTACAGGCGGAGCCGTACCAGCAGCCGCAGCCCACCTACCAGTCACCACCATCTCCAGAGATGCAGATGGTGGTCTACCAGCCGGATCAGCCTCTGGCAGTACTGCCGCCAGACCCCTTAGATGCAGAGCCGTTGATGGATGTCAACGGGATTTGGTATGACCGCCCCCAGCCTGGGATCCGACGAGACCATCCCGGATTCAGGTGGGGGAGTGGTGGTGCCCAGCCCCAGCAGCAGCCGTCAGGACAGGGAGGGCAGTACTCCCAGCAGAGAGACCAGCACCAGCCGCAGCAGCAGCCCCCAGCATATCAGCAGCAGTCATCCTACGGTCCTCGTCCCTATCAGCAGCAGGGACAGTCTTGGAGACGTGAGCAGCAGGCTCACCAGGGATACCAACAACACCCTCCATCTTACCCCTCTTACCCACCACAGCAGTTCCAGCAGCCTCACCCACAGAGAGGCCACCCGTCGGGCTCCCACGAGAGCTCCGCCTTGGATGACATCGCCCGCCTCCTCACGGACCAGCAGGCCACATTCAGACGGGAGATGGACGAGTTCCGCCAGGAGATGCGGGACCTGGTGAGAGGTAAGGCCGCCATACCAGCCCAGATCGAGCCGAATCCGAACAGCCTCAAGAGGAAATCTGAGCAGGTAGTACATACTGAGTTTGCCACTCCTAGTGACCCATTTGATGATACATCTTCGGATCTATTTGATGCTGATTTTGTCACACTTAGGAGCGGTAGGACCCCAGCAGGCGGCGACGCCTCATCTGAGCTTCACCACGAGGACACTCCAGAGGCGCCACAGGAGGAGGAGGAGAGCGGTACTGAGGTCGCTCAAGACGATGACGGTGGTACTGAGGCCACCAAGGATGTTGATTCCACCGGCGGTACTAAGACCGCCGCTTCACCAGTTCGAGGAGGTGGTACTGATGCCACCCATTCAGCCGAGCCAGCCAGCGGTACTGATGCCGCACGACGTCTGCCTGCAGCAGCAGCAGAGCAGCCAGCCCGTGGTGGTACTGAGGCCACCGGTGTGTGTACAGAGAGAGATGTTGTTTTTCCTCGCACTCATGTATCTCGGAACTCTGCTATGAATAAAGGAAAAGGTTTACTTTCTTTTGGTCCCACAGTGGTGCATGATGTATGTGTGGATCCGGTCCTTGAACCGTCTAGACCTTTTCCTAGTCCTTCATCTGAGAAGGACCCAGTGATCCCCTTCCCTAGAGCCCTTCAGATGGGGAAGGGGAAGAAAAAAGAAAATCCCAAAAAGAGAGAGCTTGAGGAGTTCAGCCAGAGCATGATTGATCGATTTCACATCCAGCTGACCCTCCAGGAGGCTTTGCAGCACATCCCCCTTCTCCAGTGTTCTTTGAGAGACAGGACTACAGTCAGGAGGAGGAGGAGGAACCACACTTCAGAGATCCATGTGCTGACGAAAGCCACGTGTTTTGCGATCCAGAACCGCCTGCCAGCCAAGAGGCCAGATTCAGGGGCACCGTATGTCAGATGCCAGATCAGTGAGCAGAGGTTCGACCGTACTCTTCTAGATAGCGGATCGTCGATTAACCTTCTTCCGGCAGCCCTTCTCGACCGCTTCGAGTTGGGCACTCTTCGACAGAGCAGGACAATCCTTCAGTTCGCTGATCGATCTGTCAAGAGGCCGAAGGGGTTATTACGAGACGTTATTGTCACGATTCAGAGCCTGAAATTCCCCGTGGACTTCGTAGTGTTGGACATGGAGACCCCTGAGTCAGTGGCCGATACCCCCATCATCCTTGGTCGTCCGTTCTTGGCCACAGCCAAGGCGGTGACTGATCATGATAGTGGGAAGGTATACTTTTGCGTCGAGGGCGAGAGTATACAAATAGAGACGGTCGAGGACTACAGAGCCAGACTCAGAGCCCGCTCCGATGCGAGTACCGATACAGAGCAGCTGACAGACGCAGAGCCAGACATCCACCAGGACTGCGATTTTGTGATTTCAGACGATGAGGCAGCTTGGGCAGATCTTGAGACACAGACCATCCTCTCACTTTCAGACACAGCTGATGCCGAGATGATAGCTGAGGAGAGTCTGGAGAGCACAGACCTGGTTCAGGATACCATAGAGGCAGCAGAGCCGGTCCTTGATCGCGACACGATGTTCAGTGATGGTGGTGATGAGGCCACCTTGTTGATCGGTGGTACTGATGCCACCGCAGATGATATAGATCCCTCGGATTCAGAGTCTGATTGGGCCGATTGCTATGATCAGATGCCATACTTGAGTCCACCTGAGCCGACAGATGAGGAGGAGGTAGATGCAGAGCCGAGCAGAGACAGTGCAGTTGAGCAGCCTTCTCCCGATCCAGTTTGCGAGAGTACGCTTTCACTTCCCCAGGCAGATTTGGCAGACTTAGCAGCTTTCACTCAGTTTCTTCCGCAGCCAGATTTGCCAGCACCCAGCATTCCAGAGCGAAAGCCGCTCCCTACTTCGCTGAAGTATCGATTCCTTGCGGGCGATCCAGAGATGTACCCAGTCATCATCTCAGCCGAGTTGACTGGAGAGCAAGAATCCCGTCTGATGGGGGTTCTTGAAAAGAACCGCAAGGCGATCGGATGGAGCGTAGCGGATCTCCATGGGATTAGTCCAGCAGTGTGCTCCCACCATATCTATCTTGAGGAGGGGGCGAAGCCGTCGCGTGAGTTCCAGCGGCGACTGAACCCCAACCTGAGAGAGGTCGTGATGAAAAAAATATCAAAATGGTGGAGCGCAGATTTTATTTATCCCATTTCCGACTCCAAGTGGGTCAGCCCCTTGCATGTGGTGCCTAAGAAGACGGGTATCACGACTGTGATCAGTGAGTCGGGAGAGGAGATCGCTACACGAGTACCCACCTCTTGGAGGGTCTGTGTTGATTACAGGAGACTCAACCAGGCCACCAAGAAGGACCATTTCCCCCTGCCTTTTATTGACCAGATCATTGAGAGACTGGCAGGGAAGAGCCGTTATTGCTTCCTGGATGGGTACTCGGGCTACAACCAAGTGGCCATCGCTCCTGAGGATCAGGAGAAGACCACCTTTACCTGTCCCTTCGGTACATATGCTTTTCGACGCATGCCATTTGGGCTATGCAACGCCCCTGCGACTTTTCAGAGGTGCATGCTGTCAATCTTTTCAGACATGGTAGGGGAGTGTTTGGAGGTCTTCATGGACGATTTCTCGGTCTACGGCGACGGATTCGATTCTTGTCTTGACTGCCTAGACCGGGTACTCCAGCGATGTATCGAGTTTCATTTGGTTCTGTCATGGGAGAAGAGTCACTTCATGGTGACTCAAGGGACGGTGCTTGGCCACATCATCTCCAGTAGGGGCATGGAGGTTGATCCGGCCAAGGTTGATGTCATTAGAAAACTCACACCGCCGTCCAATTTGAGGCAGCTACGGTCATTCCTGGGGCACGTTGGATTTTATAGGAGGTTCATTCAGGATTTCAGCAAGATTGCCCGACCGTTGACTGACCTCTTGACGAAAGACACCGAGTTCCTTGTCGATGACAGGTGTCTCTCGTCCTTTGCGACTCTCCAGCAGTGTGTTATTGAGGCTCCTGTTCTCCAGCCGCCTGATTGGTCTCTCCCATTCGAGATCATGACGGACGCCTCCGACTTTGCCGTAGGGGCAGTGCTGGGACAGAGGAGGGATGGAGTTTCATTTGCCATACACTACGCTAGCCGTACATTGGATTCCGCCCAGCGGAATTATACGGTCACAGAGAAGGAGATGCTAGCCGTAGTGTTTGCCCTAGATAAGTTCAGATCATATATCATTGGATCTAGAGTGACTTTGTTTACAGATCATACCGCCATCAGGTACCTCATGGCAAAGAAGGATGCCAAGGCCAGACTGACTAGATGGATCCTTCTACTCCAGGAGTTCGATATTGAGATCAAGGATAAGCCTGGAGTCAAGAATGTGGTGGCGGATCATCTCTCCCGATTAGAGCAGCCTGAGGATTCTGAGCAGATTGATCCCATTAGAGATACCTTCCCAGATGAGGCGATCCTTGCTATCGCCTCACTCCCGTGGTATGCCGATATTGTGAACTTTCTCGTTGCAGGGAAAGTCCCACAAGATTGGTCCAGGCAGAGGCTTGAGACCTTCCTTGCGAGGGCCAAGTCCTACCACTGGGAGGATCCCATCCTTTACCACGAAGGAGGGGATAGCGTCTGGCGTCGGTGTATTCCTCAGGAGGAACACCATAGCGTCCTCACTTACTGCCACAAGTTTGAGGCAGGAGGACATCATTCTGGGAGGAGAACAGCACAGAAAGTGCTCCAATCCGGCTTGTGGTGGCCTACCCTCTTCAAGGACTCTGATGAGTTCGTGAAGAGGTGCACTGACTGTCAGAGGATGGGCACTTGTGGACAACGTGATATGATGCCGATGCAGCCCATTCACTTCTGTGAGGTTTTTGATGCATGGGGCATCGATTTCATGGGTCCATTCCCTAAGAGTCAAGGATTTGAGTACATTCTGTTGGCCGTAGATTATGTTAGTCGTTGGGTTAAGGCTATCCCCGCCCGAGCCGCTGATGCGAGGACAGTTTGCAGATTTTTGAGGAAGCATATCATCACGCGGTTCGGGGTTCCACGAGTTCTCATTTCTGATAGGGGGTCTCATTTCATCAACGACCAGGTGAAGGCCCTTGTTAGCGAGTTCAGTATAGACCATCGTGTTGCCACACCTTACCATCCACAGACGAATGGTCTAGCTGAGATGTCGAATAGGGAGATCAAGACTATTTTGCAGAAAGTCGTCTGCCCTGACCGAAAGGATTGGTCACAGCTTTTGGACTCGGTCTTGTGGGCATATCGGACGTCTTTCAAGACTCCATTGGGCACATCTCCCTTTCGCCTCGTTTATGGCAAGCCGTGCCATTTACCTGTTGAGCTGAGGCACAAGTCACTTTGGGCAGTCACAGATATTTTGATGGATCCAGATGGTATGGGGGACCAGAGGAGGGCAGAGTTAGCTGCCCTGGAGGAGCTTAGAGATGCCGCTTTCTCAAGCAGCCTACATTATAAGGAAAAAGTGAAGGAGTGGCATGATTCTTACATCAGTCACAAGCATTTTGAGATTGGACAGAGAGTATGGCTGTTTGATGCGAGGCTTAGATTATTTCCAGGGAAGCTACAGAGCAAATGGAAGGGACCTTTTCTCGTCAGAAAGGTGCACGACAATGGTAGTATTGATATATCCGAGTTGTCTTCTGAGAGCACCTTTCGAGTGAACGGCCAGCGGCTCAAGCCATTTCTAGATCATGAGCCGCGGGACGTTATTGTTGCCCCTATTCATTTTGCGTGAGATGTAGTCTCTTGACTCACATCTTTTGCATCTCACGCCTGATTTTCACTGTTCCTCCGCCTGTATAGATCCAGTTGTCCATATCATTCTATTCTTTAGTCCCACATCCCTTTTCTCATCGTACGATTATGCTATACTTAGGGTGTACTTTACCCTAAGTATAGGGGGGATGTCGGACTTGCGAGTATTCTTTTCATTCGGTTTGCTCCTGTTTTGCTGCCTATACTTAGGGATATTTTACCCTAAGTATAGGGGGGGGCAGATTCTGTATCTTCTTCACTCGGACTTCCCTTCATGTACAGCTTGCTATACTTAGGATTAGTTAATCCTAAGTATAGGGGGAAACCACCGAGTTCATCTCATTCTATTCATTTATTCGTTCCTGTACTTAGCCATTCCTTTTCACTCCCCTTTTACTAAGCACGAGTTATGTCTTCTTCATCGCTCTTGATCACTCTGAGGACATCGTTCGAGCTAAGTATAGGGGGGGTGTGTATATATTTCATATATACTTTAGCCATAACTCGTACTTTGTGTGAGTGTGTTAATAAATAAAATGGCTAAAAATCACAAAAATTTAAAAATTTTCATGTACATAAACCTCTTTTATCTTGCACATACATAGCTAGTGTACAAAGTATTTTTGTAAAAATGATTTCAAAAATCTTTTGTGTAAAGTTTGTGTAAATATTTTTGTATCAAATTATGTATATAGTACAAAATTTTTCCAAAATGTTTTGAAAAATCAAAAGTTTGCAAAAATCTTTTGTAAATGCTTGTAAATGTTTGTAAATATCTTTTTGCAAAACTCGCACTTCATGCATCATCATCATCCATGATTTCAAAACATTTTTCAAAAATTTTGCATGATTGTAAATATTTGTAAATAGCATCTTGTGTACATATATGTATATAGTTTTTCCTGGATGAGAGTTGACATTTAAACTAAGCCTAGAATTAAATTGAGAAATGGAGCTTGAAAAAGATCTTAATCCACTTAACTCCAAGAGGAACCTTATAGGACTTAGGGTTAAGGCTTTTCAGGTCCATAAGGACTTAATTCTTTGAGTCCACTAGGCTATGAGCATATGCCATCTTGATGAGCTTAAGTAGAACACTTAACAACACACGCATGACTCTTAGAGACAATGGCTTGACTTGCACCTGCACTTTACACATGGCTCTCCACGGATGAGGTGGTGAGGAGGTAGTTTCCTTTGGCTTGGGGTAGCATATGAGGGTAGTACTTCTAGGCGGAACCTCTCTTCTTCTTCTAGTGAAGGAAGTGCGTCTCAACTTAGTCTAGTGGTGATGAAGGCTAAAGACAGAAGCTGTGGGTTGCAATAAAGCTTCAAAAGAGGGATAGTCTACTGGCTCAAGAGGAAATTTCTTGTATATATGCTGCACCATGTAGATATGCTGTACAGAAGTCTTTGAAAAAAATAAAAAAAAATTGCAAAAATGCAAAAAGAACTCCAAAAAAGTGGTGGGTCGGATTGAAAATTTAATAACCCCACCGGAGTGTATATAGTCAAATAAAGCAAAGCTTATGGTATCCATGTTACATCTCATGAAGCTTGCAGCAGGAGACTTAGCTACACTGGCTAAGCTTCCAAAACTCTATACTTCTACCCCCTCTTCTTGAGCCGGTTGCACTTGAACTTAGAAGGGAATACCCCGCTTCTCGAGGAAAGAGTTGCTAGACCGAGGCATTAGAGTTACCAGGTTGAGGGAGGCTGTTTCTTTGTTGCTTCTGAGGTGGGGAGCCACATATCACTTACACTGCATGGAAGGATTCATGGTCATTAGAGTTTGTGTATGTAGACTTGTTCTGATCTGGTTTATTGAGGAGTCTTGTCCATAGATTGGTGGAACTTGGAGGCTGTTGAGTTTTAAGCTTAAGTCCAAATAAGGTTCCGACACATTAATAATCCAAAGATCTGATCGAGCTCCATATTTCAATTTGATGAAGGAAAGTTTAATAATTCAACTTTGATCCATGTACATCCTCTTTTTCTTTTTCTTTTTCTTTCTTTTTCACTTATTTTTCAAATAAGTGTTTGCTAAGGGACTAGCAAAGTTAAGCATAGGGGGGTGATGAATACCCATTCATCACTCTTTATTCTTCTATTTTAGCTACAAAAACCTTCGCAAATACATGTAGATATGTGTAAATACAAATAATTACCAAAAGCATGCATTGTGTAAAAACCTATAATTAGCATGTTTTTGTGCAAAAATAAAAGAATAAAGAGCAAAAAGAAAAAGAGGGAAATATTTAGAATAAATATTGAGCAACCTAACCCAAGGGAGGGCTCAGCATGGGCCTGACCGCATAAAAGCCACAGTAGAGGGAGATAGGGGCTCTTGTGTAAATATTTATGTAAATAAATAAAATTATATTTTCCTCAACCAAAAATATGCTTGTACATATTTTGTATATATGTAGAAACTATTAAAAACAAAATAAAAATCTAAAAAAATCAAAAATTCAAAAATACCCTTTCACCATGTACATAGACCATGCCTCCTTATGTATTTAACCTTGTAAATAACTTTATTTATTCTCAAAATTTTTTGTGAATATTCTATGGTATATATTGTAAATAAAATAAATCAAAAGAATTAAAACAAAAATCAAATAAAAATAACAAAAATTAAAAATACAAAAATATATTGTACATATGCCATGTATATAGTTGTACATAACTATTTATTTCACCCTTATATATAAATAATAAAAATAAAATAAAAATACCCTTTTATTTCTAATTTCATACTATAAATAAATAAAATATAAAATAGGAATAAAATGGTATAAAAATAATAATTAAAAAATTAAAAATCAAAAGCCCACATATTGTATATACCCCTATATAATGTAAATACCTTATTTTTACTTCCAAAAATTAATTAAAAATCACCAAAAAATAGAAAAAAATAAAAGAAAAATATTTCATGTTTTAAGTTTTTGCTAATTCGGTCATTTTCTAACCCAAAATAATTAAATAAAAATTTATTGCTTGGCGGCCTCTGATTGGTCCACGGGGGATTGTTGACCCCCGGTCAACTCTCCCCCCAGGACCACCAGAGCCGGGTCGGAGCTGCCCGACCCGTTTTCTCGAATTTTCTCCCGCTCGACCCGACCGCCATCACCCTAAACCCCGGGTCAGATCCATGCACGACATATCCGTCACCCTCGCCGGAGCCTTAGCCTCGGGATCCGCGCTCCAGATTGTCCTACCCGCGCGCCTCTTTCCGGACCCTCCATGGTATACATTCCGAGCTCCGCCACCCATTTTAGGGATCTTTGGCTCTCCACTCTCACTCCCGTGACCTCCATCGCATCCAGTGAGGTGACAGCTCCCGTTTGCCGGTGTTGCAGCGAGGAGGAGGTGGCCGGACCACTGATCCGGCAGCTTTGCGCCGCCGTGCTCCGCCGCGTGCAGGAGCTCGAGCCTCAGGCAGTGACACCCTTCGAGGCGACGACCAGGAGCTAGCTAAGCTCCAGCACAGTCTTCCGCATCACCCAGGTAGCCTTTTAGCTCGCCCATTTCGCTTAATTTTTGGTTTCCCCCAATTAGTATCTCCGACGTATTCCGTTGATTCCGGCTACATCGTGTATCATTTCGATCATCGGGACACACCATCACCTTCGCCATCCTTCGACGCACCTTCTACGCCCATTCGTTCAACCCAGCTCGCCCCGGAGCTGGGGTTCGAGCTCCACCATCTTCCGCTCGTCGGAGCTCGCTCGCCCCGACCCACAGTCCACCTTCACGCCGCCTCATCGGGTCGAGGCACTTTGCCCTCGACCCGCGAAGCTTCTGGTGCATTTTGCAGGTCAAAAGGAGGCCATCTGAGGCCCCCTCACATCCAGGCCAGGAGCTTGTCGTCGCCGACCTCGCCGGAGCCCCTCCAGGGCTCGGCTGGGTCATCTGAAGCCACCACCAGCTGCGGGACTTCACCGCCGATCTTCTCCGATACTTGGAGGCAGCTGAGGAGGACCCTAGCACGCGCACGAGGCCGGCGAAGCTCGCCGGCTGAGTGTTCGTCCACCGTCCTCCACCACCGTCCGATCGCCCCCCGCTCCAGTTTCTATCGTGGCCGTCCGATCATCGAGGAGCCACAACCGCCCGATCATCCAGCGGGGCGATCTGGGCCGTGAGAGCAGAGAGAGGGAACCACCAGCGCTCGAAACCGTTCGATCATCCACGTGGCCTCCTCTGCGCCGTCGATCGGCTCACGTGCGGAAGAGAAGAGAGGCGCCACTCACCAGGACCGTCCGATCATCTACGTGGCGCTCATCCAGCCATCGGCGTAATAAGGGGTAATTTACCTTAGACCCCCTCGTAGTTTAAGTTTTCAGTCCTAGTCCTGTAAATATTTTAGTCATGTTATTTACGTAGGGTAAATTGCACATTGGACCTCGTGCTCTTTGATATTTGCATTTATACCCCTGTTTGTGTGAGCCACGTGCTTCGTCACGTGTACTTCTGGTTTATTTGCAGTATTAGTCCTGTAGTTCTGGTTGGTTACGAATGAATGAATACTTTCTGGTATTTGCACTTATGCCCCTGTGAGCATTCTCTTTGAACATGTGCGTGTTTTAGTGGGTTAATTGCATAGCCGTCCCTGGACTTTTTGGTACGAGTTACCAAAAGGTCCTAGGACTTGGTTTTTATTACCAGAAGGTCCCTGAGTGCCCCAGGCACGCGCCACGCGCGTGACTTGCTGGGAAAATTGCACCGAGACCCCCAGAGCTTTGGGTATTTGCACTTTGGTCCCTGTGCACAGTGCCCCCTTTTGGATTTTGAATAAAATATCAAATCACCTCCAAATCCAACGAAAATTTGACACATGGCTCCTGCAATGGTGTAGGATTTTTGTAGATTTTTGAGGACATTTTTGATCTTGTTTGCTATTTTTAAAAATTCAAAAACATCTATTTTTGGCACTGTTTCACTTGAAAAATCACAAAAAATATAAAAACACCCCCAAAAATTCTATAAAAATTAGTTACTGTTCTTTGTGTGTTGTCTGATTTTCTAGCCAATTTTGGCTATTTTTCATTGAGTAAAAACCCTAAAAATCTAAAAACACCTAAAAACTCATAAAAATCATATTAAATAATCTAAAAATCCAAAAACAATAATTTTGGTGCTCAAATTTTCCTTATTTTCTCTAGAATACAGGAAAATTACCTCCAGGGCCATCTGAGATCCTTAAATATTTTATTTTTGGGTTTTGGGCCCTGCTGGACAGTACCTTATCTTTTTAGTACTGTTTGATTTTTAGAAAATAAAATACACTTTATAAAAATCCCAAAAATTCACCAAAAACACTTAAAAATCTAAAAAACATGAAAATAAGTTTTCTTGAATTTTTGCTTGATTTTTGGTGTGTGAAATAAATTGCTCAAGTGTGCTTGTTTATACTTTCTTTTATTTTCTTCACTTGTAAAAATCCAAAAAAAAAAATAAAAATCATTAAAAACCACTAAAAATATTTTGTCTTTATTTTATTTAATTTCGACTACTTCGTAGGCCTCTGGCCAACCCGTGCTCCTTGTGTTCGACCCTGGGTGCTATACCAGGTTAATCCCATAGCTAGGACCGCACTTCGTGTTTTGATCTCTGATTTATTTCGCGGTTCGACATTTTTCTTGATTGAGTGACTCTGAGTGATAGAGGTCGCAACGACCTATTAGTACCTTTACCTCGTTCGCTCGGGCAGCTCATCACCGAGCTGTGTGCTTTGGACACCACTGGAATTGAGGCTGAATGATTAAGGGAACTTCTGTCTGAAATTCTCATGGTAGGTCAGCATATTCCTGCGATCTCGGTAAATTGTGATAATATAACCACAATTGTTAAGATTAAGAGTTCAAAGTTCAACCAGAAAACAAGGAGACATATACAAATCAGACTTAAGACGTTAAGGGATTTGGTGTCTCGAGGAGTGTTGGCTGTGGATTTTGTTGAATCCAAAGACAACACGGCAGATCCGTTGACTAAGGATTTGATAGATCTTTAGTCCTAAAGTCTAGGCTTGGGATGGGACTGAGACCCATTGGGAGTTCCTCTACAGTAGGAACCCAACCTATCTGAGTGGAGATCCCACAAAGTAGGTTCAATGTGGTAATAACAAGCTGTCTGGAGAACTGGTTGGTACTCTAACTTTAATGCGTAAGCATGAGTGTCTTATCCCTGGAAGCCTGAGTGCCATTTAAGCTGCAAGTTTAGGAAGAGCATAGGCTCTGAATGGGTTGAAGCCTTTGGGCAGGATGTTAGCAGTGCATCCTTGGAGAACGCCACCTATATGAGTGTTACTGTGGGCCGCAGTTAAAGGAAGAGGGTCTTTCCTGAACACACTCATGAAACAGGATAAGGGTGCATGGCCTTTAAGAGCACCAACCCTAAGATTGTATCAAGAACAACGCTTTGTTGTTTCTACCGTATACTTTAACACGAAGGTCTGAAGTTCAAGATGTAGTTCACTTCGTTCCTGTTAAAGTGAAAGTAGTAAACTCAGGTAGAGGTTCAAACCGGAAGTTACCTTTACTGAAAGCAAAGTGTGGGCAGCCGAAAGAAGTCTGTTCAATCCTTTTGAATCTCTTTTTCAAATTGGTGAATTCGTGGGGGATTGTTGTATTGAAGATTGTATTTAACCTTTAATTGGAAAGTCTATATAATTACAATTGAAAATAATTTGGTTTCAATTGGGAAACCAAATGGTTTGGAGGGAAAGTTGGGAATTCCTAAATTTGAAATATGGAAGTTTGGGTGGAAGTTTATTCCCACACCGGGGAGAACTAAACTTTTTGGTGGACTTATATATGAGTTCACACCTCAAGCTCTTGTAGCAATAGTAGAGAAGAGGAATGGAGGACCACACACGCGCGCGCGCGCTCCGCTCCGTCTCCGTCTCCGTCTCCGGCTCCGTCTCCGTCTCCGGCTCCGGCTCCGGCTCCGGCTCGGGAGAGTAAATTCGGATCTCGGATCTCGATACTTTTGCTGCGGTTTTCATTTGGTAAGTCGATTAAATTAATCATACGATTAATTTGGTAAAGTGACTTAAATGAGAATTCAACTCGCCATTATGGGCGCGTTTTTTGGGATCCGAAAGGATGCGTTTTCGGGACGTATTTTTTGGAAACCAAAGGTCGCGTTTTTAGGACGCGAGCCCCTTTATTTATATCCCTCACTCGACTCGGTTTTTCTTCACTCGCAAGGAAAACCTCTCTCACGCCGTTTCTTTCTGGTTCTTCCTCTCACGGACGAACGCTTTCTTCTTCCTCTCTCGGCTGTAGTTCTCTGAGGTACAATCGAGGACGATCCCGTTCGTGTGCGCCGACAACGATCGTGAACCGTCGTATCCTGGGAGCAGATCGCCAGTACCCTACGCACCGGTATTGTGGGGGCGATATCTTCTCTAAGGACAGTCCATTAAATGGACGCTTCGGTGACTTCGAAACTGATCTTTGTTTTATTTTGCTTGCCGCAATACGTTTATTAATTTACCCTTTCTGGATCATGCCCGTGTTTTTGTTTCTGTTCTTTTAATCGGTTCCTGTTTGCATTGAATAATCGGATAATGATTGGGAAATATATGATTAATATGATTTTAATCTGGACCGTTTCTCTGTTAATTCATTTGGATCCGATATTATACTGTTTAATGTATGAACTGGTAATCTTATTTATAACACCATATCCATCAAACCATAAAATTCGACATATTTATACTCTAGAGAAGAAGAAACGGTATCAAGCTCCATAAAAACGCCCTGTATATACGCACTGCATGTACACAAGTACGTTAGAGGTGTTTATTGACTTCTCTTACGTATGCAGAAAACCCTAGTAGCTACTCTTGCACTGCAACAATGTCAGTGAAGAGTTAAGTGTTGTCACATCCCCAGAAGGGATTGTGATGATGAAAAGAGTCGAAGAATTGGGAAAAGGTAAGCTGTAACCACAGCAAAGCAGCACTGGTATTGGGTCGTCATGTCTTACAGGTACAGGATTCTTTTTTCCCCTACACCAGAATCATCATTGCATTGCATTGCATTTTCTTTTATTGCACCCCCACAAAAAAGAGAGCCCCTCTCCCGTCTGTACCCTCTTTTTAACACCACTGCACAAGTATCCCTATCTGCCCACCACTCAAGTAACCCTAGAGAGAAGCTCCACTTAAATGGAGGGAGGTAGAAACGGCTTGCAGAAACCCTAGAAAGAAGAAGCTGCACGTATTTAATGTTGCTCTCACCCTAAAATGAGCAAAAGATTTCGACTTGCCAGCCAACCTGACATGAGATATGGGCAGTTGATACATAAATATTTGTATATATTTGCATGCGGTATATTCTCATCACCCCCATGCATATGCATGCATTGTTCTTTACGATAAGAGAGACGAGGGCTTGATTATTCTCTTATTTTTGTTATGATATAAAAGATAACCACTAGAACTAGATAAGTGAAACTGCATTATATATTAGTATACAAACAGGGATACATATAATATTATATAGTACACACTACACACCTTGCTTGCTCCTGAAAAACAGGAATATCTTTGTGGGATCCCAGGGGAGATCTCCCTCCCTCAGCTTTGAAGGCAGAAAAGGGTTTAGGGCCTAGGTAAAGCAGAATCAAGCTCTGTCTACAACAAAGATCTGCATGTGGACTGCTGTCATAAAGATGTCTGAAAACCTTATAATATATCACTTTCAAAGTCGGCAGAAATGGTCATGTTATTAAGTGATAAAACCTTGTTTGGTCATTGGATTGGGTAGTTACCTAAGTACACTTGATGCACTTCTTAACTTCCCGATGCAAAATCAACAATGAGAATCTTTTGTCCAAAATCATCCTATAAAATTACGTTCAGTATCTTTTCTTTTTTATATAAAACAGACACTGCTGAATGTGTTCAAATTTTATGTTGTGTTCAAATTTTATGTTGTCCGTGCTCGAGGAGCCCTAATTGTATGTAATCTGCACTGTCTTTTTTTTGGAAATATATAGTTTTACCATTTTACCAAAAAAACAGACACTGCTGAATACATGAAAACTGTGTAGTGAAGGAGGCAGGAAGTTGTATATTACCATAGCTTGAATCGGAGTGTTTTTTTCTCTCCAGCAAACATAATTAAGCTGCCTGCGGGATTTCATTGAAATGGAAACCATCGCACTCTTACATTAACTACAACTTTACCATTTCCAAAGGAGAGTGACACATTACAACAATGCATTAGTGCCCCCACTTACATTGAAGACGGTACCTCGGGGGTCAAAGGTCCACATGCTTTTTTCAGGGGGAGGAAATTGCACAAATTGGGAGCGTCAGGAAGACTCCTCTTTCCCATTTAATTACTTCTCAATGTTCTGATCATACTTCCCCTTCCTTTTGCCTATATAAACACCAGGTCTTCTCGCCTCCCTTGTTACTTGTCACCCTTATTTTCCTTGCAGCTTTCCTGCAAGCTGCATGCCATTTCCATCTTGTCCTCTTCATGCTTCCGGGTATGGTTCCTCCTTTGATGTTTCTGCTTCTCTATCCTGAAGGGTACTCCAGCAGA
Organism: Ottelia alismoides; assembly: GCA_037367405.1. Lineage (NCBI taxonomy): Eukaryota > Viridiplantae > Streptophyta > Magnoliopsida > Alismatales > Hydrocharitaceae > Ottelia > Ottelia alismoides. The sequence continues at coordinate 53,923 of JAZKJV010011366.1, forward strand.
ATGACAAACAAGAAGAAGAAAGTCTGGTGTATGGATGGGATGATCCACCTTACAACTTTTTCCTGGTGCTATCCTTACTGAGTTTGTGGTAATCCTACCCCTTTGATCTCATCAAAGGGGTAGGATTATCTTCACTTCTTCTTTTGAATTCACTTCTTCATTACTCTCTGCCCTTTTTCTTGACCTTGCAAGGCTTTTGACAATGGTGGATTGATTTCTACCATTCTTAAGTTTCTGTAATGTCTTTCTTCTCCACTTCTATTTCTCTGTTTCACTATTTTTTACCCTCTTCTCTACTCCACCTCTTTGTCCTTCTTGTCTATTCCTCCTGAGCTAGCTAGGTCGTAACCCATCACCACCATCAATGATAATTCGTATTAATGTTTGTCTGATGTATGGGGGTGATATAGTGTTTCTGCTTGATGCAGTTTAACAACATTTGAAGAATGTATATGCAGTCTGTTCACCTTGGCTATTAATTTGTTGTCTCTGTATGTTTCATGTCTGAACAAAACGGATGTCTATTTTCCGACGGTTGTCTATTGTTCAATGTTATTTTAGCGGTGATCAAAGGAATATAAAATAACCATAGGTTAGGGCACAGAAAGAAGCAACAATTCTGTTCCTGCAAGGAGGAGTTGGTGTACATCAACCCTAAAACTATCACATATATTGGCGATGGATGATAGTCAGGGTTTCTATTCTCTACTACTTGTAAGAAATTTTTATCTGTTTTATACGTGTTCGTTACCACGAAATAGCTTCTATATACAGTGCCAGTTTATGTATTCAACATCATCTCATATGATATTCGTGTGTAAATGCGCTGCACCGCTTCACGAGAACAGTTTAATTATTATGTTCACTGTAATATCGATAGCATTTTCATCATAATCATCCGAGCTCAAGGAAATACGTTTCATTGTTTCCACATAATATCTGAAGCAATTCAATGCTTTTAGAAACCAGTTGAAGATCATGATCGATCTGCTGTCCTCGTTAATATTGTGAAATTTCTCCTTTTCATGTCAGCTAATTCCTGCAAATCTGTGATTTTACTCTACAGTTCTTCCTGCATGGATGACTGGATCTTTGCAGCAAAACTTCTGTAATATAAATATGATCGTTACTTCTGAGAGATTGGTATATATTTGTGTCCTGAGGTGCTCCATGAGGATTATCGAATAAAAGTCATCATGCATCTGTAGCTTCCTACAAATAAATATTTAGTTAAATAATGTCATGTCCAATTTCTTGCATATTGGCAGCAACAGTGGGATTCAACTGTGGACATCTGACGAAGAGTTGTCTGTTTCAAATGGACTGATTGACGGCAATGAAAATCACGGCGTGCCTTAAAAAACAACTGCAGGATTTGTATGCTTCTGAGTATTTTGCGGTTTTGTTGTGAGCTTGGGACTGGATTTACCCCCATTTCTGCTTTGCTTATGTCTATGCTCTTAATACAGAAGAAACTTCCTACAACAAAAAAGAAGGAAAAAAAAAACATGGTGGATGCCCCAAAATGCGCGTGAATTGTTCAAGAACCAAAAGAAGCCATTTGTTTATATTTTTGTAGAAAAGTTACTTTCATAGAAAAAGCTATTCCATAATTCTCATTTATTTGCTTAAAAGGAGCCATGATAAAAGCTTGTCTTTGCACTACAACAAAATAGGCTTCTAGCAGAAAATTGTTACTACGAAATTACAATCTATGGCTACGAAATATGGGCGGGCGACAATTAAATTGTAGCCATTGTTCGTCATTCAAGACCATGGTAGCTAAAGATGAGAATGACAAATATTCCGTAGCCCACTATTGTCGCCAATACACATGATGGCATGGCAAATATTTTAATAATATTTGAGCATTTAGAAAATCCCTAATATAAACTCATAGCTATTATTGATTACATAAATTAGTTCATTATCATAATCGATATAAATTTTGTTAGCAACGGCAGACGTATCAATGCTATTATTTACATTATGCCATTGGTTGTTGATTATTTAATTATAAATTATTTGCAAGCAATATCAATGGTTAGATGTTTGTCATTAGTTAGTGAGTATTCCCTTACATCAAACAATGTGAATATTAATATCCATGCTTTCATGCAAAAGAATTTCATCACTCAATAAAAAAATTAAAATGTGCAAATTGTAGAATACATCAAATACAAGTGCAACTTCCACATCCACCACATGATAATTTATATTTCAATAAGGTAAAATGTATACAAGTTCAACTTTTGACAACCACTAATAAAAACATGATCAAAGCAATTGTATTTGGAATCTTCGCCAATCTTTGCTTTTAAAAGCCTCGCATTAGTCTCAGTTTGACTTATAGAGCTGCAAAGCACAAATGTGACAGTTCACGTCTTTCAACAGCCTTCGATATCTATGAATTTGACCATTTCTCTTTCAGTTGGTGTCCTGCGATACAAGAGATCGACATCATCATGATCAATAACAATTTTAGATAAAATAGCTTCATTTATTAAAGTTTGCACTGTTATATAAAGAACAAATACATGTACTGGAAGTGTAACAGGAATCAATTTACCTTTTCTTTCAAAAAATAAGAATCAAGTTACCTTAAGCACATCATGTTAAACCATAATCCGTGCTTACTGTGATGAAATAAGATTCTTATTACTGCTTTATCAATCACAAGAACTATGACACAACTTATAAGATGTAAACTACACAAGAACTCTTTAGTTTCTCATTTGGAATTGGTGCTTCCCTACCAAAATGACTCCAAGCAAGTGTCCTCACGTTTCAAAGCCTTGCGAAAGTAGCTTCTTAGTTCTGAGCTAGTCCATCCTGAATGATGTTATGGATATGAAACCCTTCGAGATCTCCTCTACCTTACATTTTTGATATACACGCTTTATGAACTCTTCTCGATGCTCAACTCCCATACATACAAGAATCTCCTTATTATCAAATTGTTGTCTTCCTACATGTAAATCAAAAATTGGAAATTAGAGGAACCAAAATGTATATAGGATCCTGATAAACGTCCCGCACCCTATGTTAATTCGAGCAAATTAATGTCCAAATTAATTAGATGTCGTTCGTTGCAGTCGGATACGAGAGGCTAATCAAAAACCACTTTTAATCAGATTTGAGTCAATCTCAAGCGGTGATTTTTTTTACTTGGTGGAAGTCCAAGGTCGAACTCAGGAAGGCAGCTGTCTCCTTAGGTCAAATTTTAGCAAAATCCAAGTGTGAGATTTTCGGAGGAAATATTTTTGGTCTCTTTCGAGTTTTTTTATGCAATACACATGCAAAATCAGGCCAAATTAAATGTTAATTCAGAAAGATGGTCAAATTTAATTCCAAAAAATTATGAAACTTGGCCAGATTATGAAATGGGATGAAATTAAGCTACTCTAATTTTTTTTGTAATTTTTAGACACTAAATGAAATTACTGTGAATTAAATATGCAGACAGGGTGATTTTATCCAATTAATTTTTAATAAATAAGAAATCACAATTTTTCCAAGAGACAAAATTATCCTAAATAGCTCTAATGATAAGGTATCCAGGAAAATTGACAGATGTTAATTTCAATGTGAAATGAATTTATTGAAATTAAAATGAGAAAATCACTCAACAATTTATTTAGCCTCGATATGTGTGCAAATGACATGGAATTTTTATGACATGTTAAGTTCACCATCCTAAAGCTACTGTGAATTTTTGATGATTTTTGGTATCACAGAGAATTAACTATAAATTAAAAGGTGTCACTGGGCAAAATATTCCACAAATCAACCAATTAATTCATTTAAAAAAATCTACTGAAATTACAAAAATATGACACGTGGCTCAATAGATAGAGGACAAGTTTCTCAACAAAATGCAACTTTTAGAATTTAAAAATGATGTAAAATGTAACCTAGGAATGCGTGCAAACACAAGGGTGTAAATGCAATACAACAAAATAAAAATACATAAAGCAAATATGCTGACAGGGACTTAAATGCAATTACCTATAATGCTGGGGACTCGAGTGCAATTTCTCCACAAGGCACGTGCTCCTCACGCGGGGTCTGCTTCACAGGGACCTTTTTGCAATATGTGAAAGTCCAGGGGCCTCTGTGTGTAATTTTCCCAGGCCGCACGTGCTCCTCACGTGGCGTTCTAGGTTCGGATAGCTGCGGAGGCTCGGGGCTCGGCTCGGGCGCTTCTGAAGGTCTGGAGTGAGGCTCGGGCGATCCGAGCCTAGGCTCGGGGAAGAGGCTCTGACCGAAGCTACGTGGCACGCTGTGGGCCCTCGGATCGAGCTCGATCCGATGGATGGCGATGAAGACTCGTGTCGTGACCTCAGGCCGTTAGATCTAGGTTGATCCAACGGCTACTGGCTTCGATGGAGATGGCGACGTGGCTGAAAATCCGCCGCTGGATCAGATGAGATATCAACGACTGAGAGCAGCTGCGGAGGGGAGACGCGTGGCACACTAGGCGTCGTTGGATCTATGTGGATCCAACGACTCCTGCGAGGCTCGGCTGAGAGGCGACGTGGCTCGCTGAGGACCGTTCGATCGATGAGATCGAACGACAGCTGTTCGTCTGCTCCGTTGGTCCTCCGCCACCTGCGGAGGAGATGGTGGGGCTCCGACGAAGCGGCCTTTGCTCCGCCCGTTCCTCCTAGCGTCGATGAAGCTCTCCGATTGCTCAGAGCGATCTCAGAAGACTCGTGGTAATGCGGAGAAGGCCCTGATGGTCTCAGGGGCGGTGGAGGGCTGTCTGAAGTCGGTGGCGATGAAGGACGAAGACGACTCCGGCGAAGCTCCGACCAATGACTTAGTTGGCACATGCAAGCGCTAAAGACAGAGCCGAAGCTCGTGCGTGCACTCGTGGAGAAGTGAAGCAATCGTAGAGGCCTAAGGGGTGCTGCGGTGGTCTGACGAAGAAGCTCCGGCCAAGTGGCGGAGCTTGAACTGCTGGAAGATGGACGGTGTCGTTGGAGGGCGTGAAGGCTACCACGAAGATGGGAGCTCCGGCGCGAAGCTCAGTGGAATGGAATGGAGGCGAGAAGATGACCGGAGGCGGCGAATAAAAAGCGAGAAAAAGCGAAGAAAAAAGGAAGAGAAGATCGGAGATGGATGGAGGCGTCACCTGGGGATTGGAACTCTTCCTTGAGTTCCAGGTCGTCGCTCGAAGGGCCGGTGGAGCCCTGAGCTCAAGCAGCGGCTCGGCGGAGGACAGCTGCGACTCGGCGGAGGTCGAGGATCTCGCCGGAGAAGACGGACGTTATCGCTAAATGAAACTCGCAATACCTGTCACAAAGTTGAAGCTCAGAGCTCGGGCCGTCTCTCACGAGGGGAGGATGGCCATGACGATGGCCAGAGAGGAGTGATTTATAGGATGAAGTTGACGGGTTAAGTCGCTGGGAGGTGGAGTTTGAGGTCGGCGTGGAGCGACATTGGTGGGAGTCGTGGGAAGTGAGGGAGCCGGCGAGGATGAGGGGAGAGTGGTGAAGATCGTGGCGGCATTGATGGTCGGAGAAGGTGACAGGCGAGGTGGCGAAAATAGAAAGGGGGCGGCGTGTTGCGCAAGGTCGAGATCGTGGGAGAGAGAACGATCGGAGGTAGGAGATGAAGTCTCCACCGTTGGATCTTGTGATCCAACGGTGGTGATCGAAGCGATAATGGCCGGGTAGGATTAGATCGCAGGCGAATCGATCAAGGGGTGCGATTGCGTCACGTGGTGCGAGGGGAATAAGGCGGAAACGGGTGGTGGAGATAAAAGGCCGGGTGTGATCTGACAGTAGGAATAAAGAGAAGATCTAGCGGCTCGGATGAAGGGATCGATGGCGCGATCAAACGGATCTCGAAGCGCCACGTGACGCGCTCAGCTTGAGGTGCGAACGAGCGGTGCTGATGGAGTTTTTAGAATGATCGGATGGCTGAAAATTGAGGCGTGCGTGGAGGCAGATAGGCCGTTGGATCTAGAAGGTAATCCAACGGCTGTAGCTGCGGGCGGGTGAGGCAAGGGCAGTGGCTATGTGGCGCAACCAGAGGGCACCACGTGGCCTGCTGTGATTGGTTGAAGAGAAAATTGAGTGTAGAAAGAGAAGGGGACCGAATTTGGAAAAACTCAAAACATGAAAATTGTAGATCTTGATGAGATCTACAAGTTCCATGTTGATCAAAGACGGAGATGAGGTCAAGTATGATATAAAAAATACAAAGATACAATTTATACATATATGTACTATACAAATTGGCCCAAAACCCAACTTTCTCATACGAGCTCCAAATTGGATGAAATTAGTCTCATTTTAAAGGTCTTTTAATGTGTAGTATTCTAAGAGTGAGTAGACCTATTTTGGAGTTTGTGTGACGGATCTATGTGTATTTTATTGTCCAGGGGTTCTAGGGCTTTATTGACTAATTTACAAGGGGGATTTTTGGCTTTCTCCCCTATATTATTAACTAAGGAGTACATATTATAAGGAAGAGGTTATTTTAGTAAGTGGATATTTTACAAGGGATTTTGGCTTCTTATTTACATGCAAATGGACTGCTAAAATGTATGTATTATGTATATATGCATGAATGCTATTTATGCATTATAAAGGGAAATATGCCTCTATTTACTCGGGAACAAGGCTTTATTTTTGACTTCTGAAGTGATAAATCACAGATTCATCAGATCCACATTAAAAACGACATCAAAATTTAATTTTCTTGATAAAAAAATTCAACTGATTTTCTGGAGTTCTGACATGAAATGGAGGCTTGATCGTTCAATCAATGCTTCACAAAATCAAGAAAATTGCCAAATGCATCACAGCAATCTCGATGAAACCTTAAGATCAATCATACCATCCTTGATCCTTGCAATATTGTATTGTATCACCCTAAAAATAAATTAGTACACAAGTAGAGTTCTGCATCATGTTGGAAATAAATTAGTATAAAAGTAGAGTTCTTTATCTTATTAGAAATAAATTAGTATACATGTGAGGTTCATCATCCCGTTAGAAAAATATAATATAAATAGACTTTTATATTATTCTTAAGTACAATGCGGTCTACATTGAAAGGTAAATACCATCTACTGACTCATCATGTTGCACAAACAACTACTTACATTGAACAGAATAAAATAGCAGCTCATATAGAAATGAGTCTCCGATACCTTGATAGTTTATAGACATGTAATGTAGCGATGGGGGACTTTGAACTAAAATGATGACAGTAGACAGTACTACTACTTATCTGCAAGAAAAAGAAAGACCCGTTGGATGAAGCATGTGTGTTGAAATAGGTTGATGAAGCCAAAACATGGATGTTCTTATGGTTGTGAAAGCAGGACATGCATCTCTAAGACCTACAAGAAGCAAACATCAACCAAGATAAAATTAACAATAGTCATCAAACTTTACTCTTGAACAACTCATTCACGATGAACCATGATCGATAACTACTACAGAAAAAAATGATGTATATCATTCTTGAAGAAGCACATTTCACTTTTTTGGATTTTTTTTATAAATAACAATTTTGGAATTCCATCTTTCTAGCAATTTTCTAACATCAAAAATGTGAGAATGTTTTCACGTGGGCTAAACAATATAATAATTTGGAATTAATATGTTTAACACAACCATAAAATGAACACATGAAATAAAGAACATAATTTGTTGTGGTATTTCTCCCTAGTTGTACCTGCACATAGATTTCACACAACAATAGAATAATGTTAGCATGTAGTCAGCATTTCTTAAAATGGGCAACAAGTTCAGTCCTGCTTCACATATATAAGACAAAAACTTTAATTAAGAAGACAAATAGTAATTATAGATAATATAGTAGATCACAAACTCTAACGAAAACAAAATAATTCATTTAAGGATTGTTGCAAATGAAAACAAACAATATATGGTTGATGCACAACAAATATTAAAATAATCAATAGAAACCATGTGATTCTATATCTCACTGCGGTTGCAGGTACCAGAGATCGATCCCACCCAAAATCCTCTGCGTAACACATGCCATTGATCACACCCTCCCGATACCTTTTTAAAAACCCCTATGCCACATGCAAGCACCCTTGCGACGTCGAGCCCCATGAGGATCCGGTACAAGCTATATCCAGTCACATTCTTCCTCATATGCCTGGATGTAGAACCCTCTCTCTGCACACCTTGGCGTCCCTATACATGGTGTCGCGGTGGGGGAGGGGTGGGAAGGGATGGGCAACGACGAAGGATAAATCATGGAGGAGGCGATTAGGTTAGGTAATGAGTTATGGGGGAATGCAGGCATTGAGATTTGGGGGAAACGGAATACGCGCCCTTTTTTCCCAACAATTAGATGGAAGACACATTTGGGGATTTTGGATTCCGCCTTCGGTTGAAAAATAATGGAAGGTCCATCATTAATGAATATATTCCCGCCTTATACATCTATGGTGATTACATGTTAATTCATGGCAGAATTCTATCATATCTCAGTCAGATATAATTTACAAGGGAAAGTAAAAGACGTAATGGCGTGAGAGAAAAAGTTAGCGTCATATTTTTTATTGCAATTATATTAAGATATTTTTCGTTCCAATACCTTACGTATTCTTTATCTCCATAACATTAACGATAAAAAATTGTAGCTATAGCTTGTTGTGTTTTTTATATTTCAGCTACAGAATTTCCGTAGTCCACTTTTTATTCTGTGGGTAATAATATTCCGTAGGAAATGTTTGTCGTCTATACACGTTTTTGTTGTAGTGTTGGTGGAACCATTTGGATCAATCGAGTTTAGAAATGCCAAATGTATAGCTCCACTGAAGGTATGATGTTGATAATATTACTCCTGGAATTTTAAATATAACTTAGAAAGTATAGCATGGTTCTAGCCTAATTAAATCTGGTTTTTTGGTGCTTATCTCAATCGTTGTAAAAATGCCCAACAGAGCGGGTCTAGATTGGAATTATTCATGGTTTTAGCCTAATTAAAGCTTATCATTTGTCGTGAAATTATTTTCTATACTTGAAATTAGTAATGAGTGCCATATCCGATGCTATACAATCAACGGTGGTGCATACACTACAAAAAAGGCGAGATTGGCGTGCACATAAATGCTCGTTATGTGCACGCCTAGTGCCCGCCATGTGCACGCCCGGCTAGTTGGCGAGCACCTGTGCTCGTTCATGGCGTGCTCGCTTCTATGAGCGTCGCTCCGGGTGGTTGGCGAGCACAGTCGGACGCTCTATGCTCGCCCGTATATTGGGCGTGCACAGATGTGCTCGCTGATGTGATCGCCACTGTTAAATCGATCAATCAATCAGAGAGCATATACCGAGCACCTGGCGAGCACATTTGCTCGCCAAAATTGATTTCCAGTAAAAAAATTATACAGGTTCGACAGGGTTTTGACGCCCCGTCGAACCTGTATAGCCTACCAATAAACCACCGCAGGTACTTATAAGAGCTCCCTAAGTGTATATATTATAGCAGGTCGTTAACTAAGATAACTAGCACTGACAAGTGAAATTCACGCAATATACATAACTTAGAAAATAACATTTAAATTTAACATCTAAATATTACAAATATTTGTCCGTAGCATCAACGACAACTAAACTACAACAAATAATATTATCAAAGTTCATAAAGTTCATATAAATTAAAAAACGTGCTAAAAGTTTAACAACAATAGAAGTCAACCAAAAATAATTTACTTCTTCTTTGATCTAAAAAATCTAGACACTAAGCCCTGCTTTAATTTCTTTTTTTCCTTCTCCTTTTCTTTGAACCTCGCATACATGCGTGTCTCTTCTTCAGGGTCATTCTCCTCCTCCTCTTCGTCATCAGATTCAATCTCTTCAGGTTGAGATGCATGCCCTTGCGACCTATATTATATATGGAAGATATATATCTATTACTTGCATTTTGTAGATATAGAAATATAAAATTATTACTCATTCTATAAGTAGAATACTAACATATACGTTGTGAACTCTTCTCAGAGCTTCGTCACTTGCTCCACCATCATCGCCATCTGCGACTCCATTTGAACTGATGATTGGGACGGTTGCGGTTGCGTGTACGACGGCTGAGAGTATGCAGAATAGGAGTGACGATGTTCCTCCACATAATATGGAGGAAGACCACCAAGCGTCTGCTTCTTATTCGTCACGTCCCTCTCCTCCAACACCTTATAAGATTTTCATTTTTTAATATAAAATTATATATTAGAAATGAGTATAATAAGATAATATTTATCTATATATACCTGCTTCCAGATCATTTTATCAAATGGTGGTTGCTCTCCAGTTGGATCGACACCCCATTTTTCTGCAGATAGTGCCATATAACGATCCTGAAATACAAAGTTTAATACATATAAATTAGTTATAATATATCATTTAATTGAAAATAAATTCAAAGACTTACCAACAATTCTCCGGCTTCAGGAGTGGACCATTGCGACTGTCCTTCTCTCCCACTCATGTGGGTCCTCGACCACCACTCCTGACAAGAGGGTTCCCTTTCCAACCTGGCTGCCTAAAACAAATTTTAAGATATAATAACAACATTGCATTGTATTAAAGTAGATCATCAAAAATTAATATTAAATAGCAATACCATCTCCGCTCTAATCTGATTGTGTCTTTTAGAGCCACTTGTCGACTTAATCCTTTGTTTCTGGCGGTTTGTCCTTCCCGCCGTAGATCTTCTTCCAAATTCATCATCCGCAATGAATGCATCACAGAAATCCGCCCATCTGCAAGGATTATGTTATGATTATTGATTATTTTAAAAAAATTATTATAAATTATTTAACAAGTACAATACCTATCCTCCGTACACCATGTTGGCGGGAACCTCTTCATCTTCTCAAAATTCATCTCCTCGCATCCCGTCTTCGCATGCGAGTCTCTCCTTGCCTTGAAAAATGTATCGCTCATTCTCTTTTCTGCCAAACGAGTGAAGGCTCTACGATAAGCCTCCTTCCCCAGTCCAGAGCCAAGGCGAAACCTACTCTGAAAATTACAACAAATTATAAGATACAAAAAAATTGACCAAAAAATTCTGTATCACTTCTTAGAAATTTTTCTTACCAGAAACATGTCAAACAGTCTCTCCTGTTCTGCAGCAGGGATGCGACACCATCTAAATTGCATGGAAGTCAAGTGTGTCTTTATTATATTGGTTATCTCCTTTGCCACCCTGTTGCTATTCACAAAATCCCTGCATTTGGTAGAAATTTTAATTATGATACAATGTATAAATATTTGGAAATTTTTTAAATGATGAAATCTCTAAAAAATTTTCCTCCCATCCGCTGTAACCTCCAACAAAGGGTAGGACGCCGATGTCTGTCCAACTGCAGTAGGTAAGGAGGTGCTCGGACGTTCAGAAGGAGAGTCAGAACCCATCGATGTCCGTGCTGGTATGGGGACCTGGACTGGGAATCCTGTAGGGGCTACTGAGGTAGATGGCTCTCCATAGCCTCCTACGTAAAAGGGTGGCGGAGGATAACCAAGAGACTCGTAGTAGGCTATCACCCGACGGACCTCGTCGGACTGTGAATCAAGAACGGCATCCGGGGTGGGCTGCCTACTGGACGAACGTGTGTCTGAGGAAGATGGACGATTGGATCTATGTGATCCATGCACCCCGCCACGTCCAAAACCTGCCATGACTGTAATAATGATGTAATAGTTAATTATATATTTATTACTTAAGATTTTAATTCCTTCGATTATAATTGTGTAATAAAACATACAACTAATCTTCATCATTTATTTCGATGAGATTAAAGGATATTTCTTCATTTTCTGAATTTTCTGAGTCATCATTTCTGGAGTCAACATCATCTTGTAAGTCAATACTAAAAACTTCATTATCAGTCAATCGAATCGATTCGATAATTGGGACTTCTTCTATTAAGTCTATTCGTTCATGTGTCGGTGTGAATGCTTCATCTATGTCATCTTCCTGATTAGTGTAATCATTAGAGATATAACCTCGAGAATTTATCTTCACAACAATTACTATTTCAATGCTCTTTCTCTTCTTTGATATTTGTGGGAGATAAAATACTTGATCCGCTTGAGATCCTAAGACGAATGGTTCAAATCTGCGTATAAATTTTCTTTGTACCACGTCGACAATGTTATTTCTTCTATCGAGTATTATACCTCCATTGGGTTCATACCAATCACACAAGAAAAGAACCACTTTATTCAAGCCTGGTATACTGTATTTCACTTCTAGTATCTCCTTTAAAATTCCGTAATAATTCATATGATCTTCCTCATAACAAAATCTGCGAACCATCACTCCATGATTTTGAGTTGTTAAATATTTACCGGAATTTAAGGTATGAAACAATACCCATTGCTATATTAAGAGTTGTATGATTGGACCTTATAAACAGGGCCTTCTTCAAAATATTTTAAAATATGAGAATAGAAATCACCACCGTCCAACTGTTTTGAGCGATCTTTAAAACAAGCTGGAAATTGATTTCTATAGGCGCTCAAAACTTCGTCATCTGAATACATAGGATTTTCCTCCATAAATTTCTTTCTAAATTCCCTAAAATTGGTAAGAGAAACATAAGAATTATTTGTACATGAATATATACATAAAGTAATACAAATACTTACTGAATATATGGTGTTATTTCCTCGCAATTGTCTAATATGTATAATTCTGTAGCATCCTTCTCTTCTTTCGATAAGAAACGTTCAGTTGTTTTTCCTATCAGATGAGTGGATGGACGAAAGATACTGATAAAAGGTTCTTCATCGGAATAAATTGTCTCATTCCTCCTGCATCTATTGTGGATAGTCTCCACATCTTCCGGAAGATATCTTGCGCAAAATGTTACAACTTCCTCATATATATATATATATATATATATATATATATATATATATATATATATATAGAGGGCTTATCCAGAGGGCACTGTGCCCATTTAAGATTTTTAAGCACGCGTTATCATCCGTGTGATGATGATCAAGCAGTTCTGAGTAAAATTGATTAATTTCTAAAATTAGCGCTAAGAATGAGTTGCCATAACCACCCACCGCACATTACTCGCATTTTAATTCCTTTTTTTGAGCATCTTATATTTCCAATTATATCGAGTCCTTAAAAAAGGAAGACGGTTTTGGAAAGATACATTTAAATCATCAATTTCGTATCGAAGAAATAATCATTGTACATTTGATCAGTAATGTAAATAATGTACTCAAGTAATTATGTGTTGCGAGATCAGTAATACTGAAACACTTGTCAGTATTTTACATATGTAATATTACATTTTACATAGATCAGTAATTCATTCATGTTACTCAAGTAATACATATTCAGATCTCAAGTAACTATTGTTGTGAGATCAGTAATTAAGTATGCGAATTACTAATGTCCATACAATAAGTACTGATTACAAATGTCCATTTTACTGAAGTCATTTTGATTGTTACTAATGTTATAGTTACTTAATACTTTGAGTCTTACTGAAGCACTTTTTATTTACTTATATAACATTTTTAATTACTTATAATGTATCGAGTGTTACTGATGGCAATACATAAGTTACTGTCACATTATTTTTTATACTTATTCCAACTTATTTATTCCATTACCTTCTTTTACCTACAATTTATTACATGTTACTGATGCTTCTATATATCTTACTTGTTTTATTCTTTATTTTGAATTACTATCGAATCACACCTTCTTTACTTATGTAGCCTATTTAATTACTTGTAATAAGTCAATTGTTACTGAAAGTCGCACATAAATTACTTAATTATAGTTATATGGTGAACATCTAAATTTCAACTGTCTTGTAGTCCATTTAGATGATGTTTTTTTGCTCTCGCTCCTCCGAATAACATCAGCTTCTTCAAGACACCAAATTGTTGCATTATTCTGCAAGAAACAATAAGTTAATTTATATCCGTGAATAGTAATAATTGTATAAAGAAAAGCAACTCAGCAATATACTCATTTCAGTAAGAATCATTCAATGACAAGTAACATGTAATGAATTGTTAGTAAAGTTTGTTATATGACAAGTAACTTGTAATGAATTGTTAGAAACTCAACAATATACTCGCTTCAGTAAGAATCATTCAATGACAAGTAACTTATAATGAATTGTTAGTAACGTTTGTTATATGACAAGTAACTTGTAATGAATTGTTAGTAACTCAGCAATATACTCGCTTCAGTAAGAATCATTCAATGCTAAGTAACTTGTAATGAATTGTTAGTAAGATTTGTTATATGATAAGTAACTTGTAATGAATTGTTAGTAACTTGTCATAACATAGCTTAAGGATACTTACTTGTTCTCTTGCAGATATTACTAATGATATTGTTAATATTACTGAGTGTTACCATATAACTTACAGATACATCTGAAACATATGAGTTTACTTATTCTTTTGCAAATATTACTATCAAAAATGAAAATATTACTTATGTCATAATAAATCTTACTGAAACTTACATATGCAGTATTGAATTTATGTAAATTACGTGTGTCATGACATAGCTTACTGATACTTACGTATTCTTTTGCAGTTATTACTAATGAGTTTGATAATATTACATCGTGATATCATATAACTTACTGATGCATCTGAAACATAAGAGCTTACTTATTCTATTGCGAAAGTTACTATCGAAACTGAAAATATTACTTACGTCATAATAAGGCTTACTGAGACTTACATGTGCTACACTAGTGCTACTATTGAATTTATGTATATTACTTGTGTCATAACATAGCTTACTGATACTTATTCTTTTGCAGTTATCACTAATGAGATTGATAATATTACTTCGTGATACCCTATAACTTACAGTCTGTTACATCAGAAACATAGGAGTTTACTTATTCTTTTGAAAATATTACTATCGAAAATGAAAATATTACTTATGTCATAATATATCTTACTGATACTTACATTTGCTACACTGGTGCTTACTGATTCTTTTGCATATATTACTATTGGATATAGAAATATTACTTGTGTCATAATAAATCTTACTGATGTTTACATGTGCTACGATATTTGATCTTACGTATATTACTTGTTTGCTGAGAGATCTTACAGATACTTAAAAGATGCTTATATAAATTTGATGATGATACGAATTTCGAAATTTCAATGATACCATGAACAACTTAAAAATAAAATTCATATGATTACATAAAATATATAAAAAATACCTAATCTTCCAGAATCATTGTGGACATCAATCAGATCAAAAAGATTGCCTTCATCTTCTAATTCACATAAATAATCTTCACTTTCTGAACCATGGACAAAGTCTTCTTTCATCGTTGAATCATACGTATCAAGATCAAAATCAACTCACGAATTATCCATACACGAACCTATTAAATACATATTAGAAACGAAAACATGTAACGAAAAACATATAAAAAATTATAAATTGCAAATCAAAGTACCTTTGGTTCCAGATTACGAGTAAAAAATCGATCGAAGCTCTCGCGTATGACAAGGGGTTTTTTTCCTCGATAGAAAAATGACGCGAGAAGAAATGACTCATTTGCTAATTAAGGAATGTAATTAAATTTTCATTTTTACAAAAATGGCGGTTACAAACGTGGTTCCTATAATCATGGGATCGCATGATTTAATCCAACGGTTGGGAATAAGGGCCCCTCTGGATAAAATTCCTATATATATATATTGTTTTGTTTCGGACCTTTCTTTTAAAGAAGAACATAAGGCTATAAGAAAGTAGGTTAAACATTTAGTTGAAATAGTAAAAAAAGAAGGAGATTATAATATATTTAATTACCTTTCAAACGGATACATCCAACGATATTTTACCGACCCTCCTACTTTTGCTCCCCATGGAATATGAATCTTCAGATGCTCCATCGAATCAAAAATTAGGCGGAAATATCTTCTCCAGGTTACACATAATCACAGGAATATTTTTATGAAGATAATCCATCTCCATGCCGTGTATACGTGAAGAGCATATCACCTGAAAAATCTGCTAACATCTAAAAGAACATCAACAACGTTTTTGGTAACAATCCTCTGAACACTAACGGTAGATATCTTTTCATAAAAACATGACAGTCATAACTTTTCATTCCCTTAAATGTAAACTTCTTCAAATCAACTAAATTGGAAAAATTTGATACATATCCGTCTGGAAACTTCAATTTGCTTGTTCATTCACAGACAAGCTTAACTTGATTTCTATCTAAGGTATACTTTGCTTTGGGAACTTCAACCCTTCCACTATCATGTTCCTTTATATGCAACTCTGGCCGATTGCATATGATTTGTAAATTACGACGAGATTTTACTGTATCTTTTAATCGACCGGTTACATTCATAACAGTATAAAAGATGTTATCAATTCTCTATATGCATAACATCTAAGTTGTGTCGTATTAGTAATTTACTCCAATCTAGTAACTCCCAAAATATACTCTTCTTAATCCAATTATAACTGTCACCAAAACTAGGAAGGTTTTTTGTTTTATCTCCATTCTCTGAGGCTGATTTCTCTAATTGTTCCAAGTATGATAATATTATATCGCCTATCTTAATTGGTGGAGGATCTGAAAGATCAATTGTGTCCTTTTAAAAGACTGCTTCTATCTTCGATATAAATGATTATTTGGAAGAAACTGTCTATGACAATCAAAAAAATATGGTTCCTAGCCGTGTTGAAGCTGGAATGATTTAGTACTTTCCATACAATATGGACAACTTTTATGTCTATTCCATATGCTGGAAAGTCATTTATCGTCCAAAGCAGAGCTACTTTCATGTTAAATGTTTGACTCTTATTAGCATCATATGTATCAACTTTATCGACCCATAACATTTTCAACTCATCGATAGGAGGACGTAAATAAACGTCAATATATTTTCCCGGATGTGTAGGTCCTGGTACCAACAGTGAAAGAAACATAAACTATCGCTTATTACATAACTAGGGGGTAGATTATATGGTGTTGTCATTAGTGGCCAGCAAGAGTAATCTTTACTTCTTCCATGAGAATTAAATCCATCTGTACTAAACCTATAACGCAATTCCTCTTTTCATCGTTAAATGTAGGAAAAATTGACATCAATTCTTTCCAACAATCAGATCAGATGGATGCTCCATATACGCATCGACTTTATGTTCCGCGTGCCATGTCATGTACTTCGCCGTTTCTTTGTATTAATATAGTCATTTCAATCTCAGAGTCAACGGAAAATAACGTAGAATTTTTCTCGATATTTTTGTTCCATCTTACTCACTGTCTGATATCTTGGCACATTACATTCAGGACATCGTTGCAAATGTTCGTGTTCACCGTAATATAAAATATGGTGATTTATGCATGAGTCTATTTTAACTTCCACTAAACCCATCTTCCGCATCATCTTTTTTGTTTTGTAATAATTATCAGGTAATTCAGCATCTTCTGGTAATATTTTCTTGATAATCTTCAGCATTGCATCAAAATTACGATCGATCATATTATACTCCATCTTCTTCGATAAAAGATCCGAAACTGCAGAAAGTTTTGAATATGTCTTGCAACCCAACCAAAATGGCTCTTATACTTTTTTCAACAGCTCGTAAAATTCTGCAGACTCTCCATATCGTTCCTCGTCATCTAAAAGAGTAGGATTATATTCTGGACCCGCAACGTCCATAACCATATCTGCAAAAGGATTACTAGTGTCAGCTTCTTCTGCATCATTCATACTGTGCTCGAAATCCTCACCATACCTTCACCAAATCTGATATCCTTCCATGAAACCCATTCTATAAAGATGTAACTGAGTTTTCTTCTTCATTAGCTGACATTTCGTATACTGACACAAGATAATTCCATCTGAATCTACGATACGGGAACCTTGTGCGTAAGCAAATTGTATAAATTCCTGAACACCTCTTTGAATGATATTTGCTATACGTCCATCTACTATACGGTTGTACATCCACTCTCTATTTGTCATATTGATGAACCTGAATTAAATAATTTATAATATCAAATTTAGGAAATTGAGGATATCAAAACGTATCCCATTATTGAGATAAAAGATGAGAAGAGAAGTGTATTAATGATGTTATCATTAAAGCCCGTTCATAAGGATTCAAACTTACTAAAAGATGATCGTTGTCACAAGCATCTTTATTTCTAACGAAAATTCGACAGCATAACCATGCATCTCTCCCGTATACCTCATAAATCAATCATAATTAACTTTCAAAATAATCATGACAATGATTATTTCGATAGTAAACTATGATTGATTTGGGAGGTTATGAATTGAATTTCCGTAAGAAATAAAGAACTTGTGACAACGATCACCTTTTAGTAAGTTTGAATCCTTACGGCCCCCTTAGTCCGGGATCTCCGAACTAAGGAAAGCTAATATAAATGTAATACTTTAAGATCACTTTACGTCATACATTTGTACGTGCTACAAATGAGACTATAAAATAATTTTAAAATATTTATTCGTTTATATTAACCGGGCAATTACGTATATTTGGCTGGTTAACGATGGGGATAGGGATAAGTGTGATCCTTGGTCACTAAGAATTAATGGGCACCTGCAAAAAAATTCGAACCTGCAAATATCAAAATCCACGACCATTGGTCTGGGATAAACATCCCAAAGTGAGTCCAATAGTGCTGTGAAAAAATAAAAAAATATAACACAGTTAGAGGTGATCAAATCCTCCAATGTGTTGCACACGCCTCCTGTTGTGCAGGACCACACACCACCCGGTGTGGAAGGACACACTGTGTGTGAAGGTTTTTGTACGATTTTCTAATAATTAATAGATAGTATTTTAGACTTATCATAAACCTAACTATAAGTTAATGTGATATACTTAATCACAATAACTAAAATATAATGTGATAATAAAATTATCACAGAGTCACAATTTTTGTTTGTAGTTATAATTATCACGTATCAATGATTTTAACTTAAATAAATATCTAATTTAACATCCATTATATAGTTCTTATTCTCAAAGGCTTTGTATCTCCCATCAGCTCTTTCAATGAACCTAGTGTTATGAAACTAGTGTTATGGCACTTCTCTATATCAAAATTCTCTAATGTTATTAAACTAGTCTTATGACACTTCTCAATGAACCTAATGTTATGAACCTAGTGTTATGAAACTAATGCTTCTCTCATCCCATGCTACTCCCACACATGCCATTAATGGATTGTATCTACGCAATGCCATCCCTATCAAAGGACTATAGCCAAATCAGATTTTTTTCTTACACAATTAAGCAATAACTACTTTTTACAGTATGGCAATTGATAACCAAGGAAGTTATAAGAAATCATCCTTATATATTGAAGAAGATGTATTCCGTGCACAAGATGTCTAACTTGATACATATACTAATCAAATAGTTGACATGCCTATAATATTTCATCTATATTAGACATATATATACTCAAATCTAACAACAACTATATATTAAACAACTATATGAAGCATAGGCAACAAGATTAACAACTAGTGATATTAAGTTTAAGAACAAAACAATCAACAACATCAAAACCCTAATATCTAAAACTAGTATAAAATCGAATGAAATACGCAAAAAAGAGAGAAAGGATGATAAGATATACCTAACGAAGGGTGTGTGTGTGATTCAATGGTCAAACGGAACTCCCTCGACGCGGGCTGAGCACTTGTCGTCGGAGGAGAGGAATGAAAGGGGAGGGGAGCTCGCACAGGAATGAGGAAAGGGGCGCCCGACGTTCTGTTTACGGGCGCGGGAGAGCACACTTATGTGCTCGCCCAGTGCTCTTTAGGTGCTCGCCCGGAAAATTGACACGTGCCCATTCCGTCGCGCCTCGATTTTCAACTGGGCGAGCACAGCTGGGCGAGCACGTGTGCTATTAAAGTGCTCGCCCATCTACAAAAATATAACCGCGCCTCCAGATTCAAAAGGGCGATCAGGATGGCGAGCACATGTGCAACCTATATGCTCGCTAGGTTGTGGGCGAGCACATGTGCTCGCCCAGTGCACCCCATTGTGTGCACGTCAATCGCGCTTTTTTTGTATTGATACATCAAAGTTAACCAGTTGCTATTTATCAAATTTTCAATTAGTAGTTGCTAACATTTATTATAAAATTCGAGGAAAATTATCTAAAATTTTTAAAAATAGCATGATCTGTTGCTAATGATATAGAAACGAATATTACTTACGCCATTAATATTGAGTATAGAAAATACTTTTGCAACAAATAATATTTTTATTATATATTTAACAATGGATAATATTGTGATGAATTTTACCCTGCAAAGGTTAGGACAGTTACTTTTGAGCTAACTGTTGATAGACTCCCATGCCCGAACGACTTCTAGATCTTCTTTGCTGGGTTTTGGAATCTGGTAGAGTTGGATGTGGTGGTTGTGGTGGAGGAGTTGACATTAGAGAATCGAGGCTTCGCTTATTAAATCACTCTCATTTTTCTACTTCCAGAGAATGTCGAGAGATGCATAGATGACTTTCACACCTTTCCTCATTTGATACCATTAACCTAATTGTGGCTAAGGTGCTTGCAAATAGACTTTGCTAGATTTAATAGTGACGGAGTCACAAATGACTTTCATCCCCAGTCGACACATGATGAATGTAGTGGTCTTCACCTAAGAAATTATTACAAATTGGAAATGTAAGAAAATGAAAGCATTAATTTGAAAAATTGACTTCTTTAAGGCATATGATTATGTTAGTTAGAGTTTCATTTGCTCATCTCTTTCCCAACATGGCTTTTCAAAAGAGTGAATAACTTGGATGAAGCGGTGTGTGACTACATCTTCTTGCTCTGTGTTTTTTTCGAGTCGTAAAGGGAGTCACGTTGGGTTGCCCCAAGCTCATCTACTTTCTATCTTGGCAGATAATACATTGTCCCGGATGGTCTCGTGCGGCAGATGAGGACTTCTGCATGGGTTATCGGTTGGGCAACTTATGTATTCCCATCCTATAATATATAGATGCCATGATTTTCTTCGTAGAGGGGGATGCATGGGAGGCGTCATGGATTGTTATAGTCCTGGACCTCTTTGGGAAGATCTCAGGCCTCAGAATCAATTACAACAACTCAATCTCTGCCCCATTCTACGTGAGATAAGAAGAGGCAGTGGGGAGTGGGATCTCCTAGCTATCCTAGTGGCGCACTCCACCGATCTACTATTTGTACTTACCTTTGATTAGTAGACGCCTTCAATAGGCAGATTGGACACCATTGGTAGAGAGGATTGCATGAAGACGTGGGTTGGTGTGCCCCGTGCCTCTTGCAAGGGGGGTGGTTGGTCCTTTTGAAGTTAGTGTTATCCGCCATCCCGATCTTTTTATCGTCCATATTTCTTCTATTGGGGATCCGACGACACATGGAGACTTTGATGCGATGATTTGTTGGTCGAGAACTTGGGATTCTCTTTGTGTTCTCTTAGTTGCGTGGAGTATGATTATGGTCTATTAGGATTATGGCGGACGGGGTGTTCTTGAGCTGGACACGATGAACAAGGCCTTTTTAACAGAGCAGGTGGTACACATATGGGGTTGTAGCACATACCATGTTTGTTCTTTGTTACGGAAGATCTATGACATTTCAAGGGGTTAAATAACCCATTAGCTAACTATCTTAGCACTTTTCCCGGGCATATCTTCATTAAGGCCTTGTCTTGGTGGTGGGAATATCTTCAAATTTTGGTTGGACGATTGATCGCTCCCAAATTATTTGTTGTAGTTGTAGATTGCCATGTATGGGTGGGCGAGTCTTGGGACAATAGTGTCTAGTCTACCTAATTCTGATTAGAGCTAATAGAGCAACATATAAAAGATCTACTTTGCTTCATGGAGCTGGTCTAGGGGCAGGGGTTCCTTCGATGGGTCGAGACCATTGGGTGTGGACGAGCAATCAATTCTTGGTGAATAAGGCATACATGGTTCTTTATGCCTCATTTATATTTGATCCATGGATAGATATGCCTACATTAGGGCAGACATGGACTTGGAGGATCCCATGATGGGTCAAGGTTTTCTTGGGCTACTCGGTAGAGAGTGGAACATGACCAATGCACGAAAGGTCAAACTATTAACCGATCCTAATGATCGTGCCAATGTTGCAAGGAAAGTGTGGAGGATATTAATCATCTATTTTTAACCTGCTTAGCATCAAGAGAGATCTGGGTGGAGAATGCTCTTGTCGAGGTCTCTACGGAAAGTTTTGATTCAGTTGGGACTTCAAGCAGTGTGCAGATAGAAAACATGTCAAATACAATGATTACAAAACAACTGCAAAAGGGCTATTGCAACGGTTTATTTGTATTGCCAATAGTTCTAAGCTGTTGCAACATTTGTTGCAAATGTTGTCGTCGCAATTTGACCAATGCAATGGTTATTTATAACCATTGCGATTGCTCTTCATTTGCAATGGTCAAAAAGTCATTGCAAATACTGCAACATTTTTGTAACTGTAGCCTTTTATTATGTTTTACAACAATTCCATAAGCGACTTCGCAACTCTTAATGCAACATTTTTAAAATACTACAAATGACATATGCAACGCTTTCTAACTGTTGCAAAAGGTAATACATTTCAAATGAAAATCTTTTATATTCTGCAGTAAACAATTATCATAGCAATCATATATCACTAGTTAAAAAAATCAATTGCTTCATCTATTTACAATCATTTATATAAGCCTCTTCAAATGGCATGCTTTAAAATTCCACGGTAAATACGTACCAACAACCATGATAACCAAACAAAATCCACGATCGTCTCTACCATTACAAATAGTCTAAATATCTACGATGACTTTCGAATACCAAGATGCTTCATGCCTCCTTTTCCTCATCTATCATTAATAACAATGGGAATATGAATTTCCGATGTCTGTCATTGATGTATCCTTTTCCTTTAAAAAAAATAAAACCTCTCCACCGGTGAAAATAAAGAAACAGCTCCAAAGCGAGCTGGAGATGCTTCCATGTTGCCGTCCTCCGCTGCTCTGGTGAGGGCAACGGGTCTGCTGTGAGCACGAAATGTAGCAGAGCAAAGAGGCAAAACAGAGAAGCTCGAGAACTGCAATGGGCTGCAGTGGAGCTCCAGCACGTACGGTGCTCAACCCAATGGTGGAGCGAAGGTGAATTGGGAGTGAGGTGGAGGTCATTCGAATCGGAGAAGATGGAGACCTTTCGCATGATCCTTTGCAAGGACCAAGGTGGAGACGAAGATGAGGAGATCTTGCATGTGAAAGAAGGGGTGATTGGGGCGAGTGTTTGAAGGATTTGAAGAGAAGAGGAAAAGGGAAAATGGGGAAGAAGATGACAGTCGGATTGAATCGGAACAATAAGATAGAAGAGTAATAGGAGGAGGAAAATATGAGAGAAAGGATACCTGACGGACTCGACTTCCTGGAGATGAGATCTTGGTGGAGACACTCGATTGTCGATCACACTTCGGCGAGGTGGATCTTATTAGCAGAGGACGGAGTAGTTGCGACAGAAGGAGGTGTTCTTTCTATATCTCGTTGTGGATCGGTGGGATGATGCCGTCGTTGCTTGATGAAGATGGCTCGCTGTCACCGAACATCCTTCAGAGCTGGTGGTCTCTCGTGCTTGGCGGATCATGGAGCACTGATGGGATGTCGGTCGGTCTTGTTGCAGTGGACAACTACAGAAGAGGTGGGCAACATGTCCGATGGTATTTGGATGACGGAAGTGAGGGCGATGGAGAGGACTTGGTGGGTCATTGCGCAGTGAGGCGTGATCGGAGTTCGTGGGAGTGAAGTGATGCAGATGGCGTGAAGTGGAAGGGAGAGGTCGGTGATCTTGGGTGAGGGGGTTGAGTTGACCCGCTAGTGAACAGCCAGACAGACGTGGCAAAGTGCAGTTGGTGTGAGACAAGTAAGTGTTGACCAAATAGAAAAAATGGATAAGGTGAGTGGCAATCAAACCGATGTGATAAGGTGAGTGGGCACGGACAAATAAGGAAGCACCTAAAGATGTTTGACTCAACATATATTGACCAAATAGAAAAAATGGAAATTAAACGATAAGTCAAAGTTAAAAAATATAGAAATAAGAAAAATACAGTTGTCACTGAGATCTACATTTTTCACGAACACTAAATACCAAAATAAGCATATTTTCTCTACGGATTTTTAAAATATTTTATAGGTATAAAATACTTGTTTTATTTATTTTCCTTTGACTTTTAATTAATAAAACATACCTAATATAATTTAATAAAATACTTGAAACATATTTACACCTAAATCTATTTTTTTATCGTAGTAACTAATAAAAAGGTTGGATAAAATAAATAAACTATATATTCACGGCCTTTTTTACGGCTTTTCTGATTTTGTTGAGTTTTAATTTTCTCTGATTAGTTAAAATATAAGATAAAAAATTAATTAAAAAATTAATTTAAAGTAAAATAAGCAAAATATTTACATGAAACGATAATATAAAAGTAGTATACAATCAATTTCCAAAAGGGATCAATGGGGCTTGCCCCGTCCTTATTTTTCTGGACTTTTTTTATTTTTTTGAAAAATATTACTATGTATATTCATCTATATATCCCTCCTATATGTCTATAAAAGTTTTTGATGTTCTCTCCCTTCGTAATGATGCTACAACAATTGATTAAGTAGATTTTGAAAATAATTTTGTACCAATTTCTTTAACAAGTAAACTTAGAGAAGTAAGTAATTTTTTTGCAAAGCTCCCCTAACAATACGAGGGACTGCTTTATACAAGTGAACCAATCTTACTCCTTAATCTTTTTTTTTTCAAATTTCGATCTACTTAACCATTTATCCATGTTAAACTTGTTAGCATTTCCCTCTTTTTCAATCAAGAAAAAGCAATCGAAAAAATAATGCAAGTAGAGAAACATCGATAAAACAAAGGAAATAATGAAGCTTATATTAAACATGCAAAATCGATATAGTTAGAATGGTGTCATGCAGATATCTAAAATCTTCCAAAATATCACAAAATTTGCTTGAAGGAATCAGAGCAAGATAAATAGATCAAGTCTAGAAAATGACCAGTCAAGGTGACGGGGACGATTGCTATCATGATACTGTAACACCCATACCCCAAACATAGTACCACATCTAAAACTCACAAAGTGTGAGATTGAGTTATAAGTGATGGGGATTACTACTTGACAACTTGAGCTTAAGCATTTTGGGTTGTTGTTAACGGGTCCATTTGGACCCGAACCCAACAAATTGTCATGGTCAGTTTTCCTCGATAACGGACCGGGGCATAAGCCCATGACGTTACAAATACCTATAACCGTCAGAGGAGGTAATATCAACTTGTTCTTCTTCTTCCTTTACTAGTTACTACTGCTACTATTATGAGGAAAACCTTCATGAGAAGAGCTTAAGGCGATTGGTGACTTGGAGGATTTGGAACTCTGGGTGGGAAATAATTGGTGGAGGATCCCGATATGTCCTTAAGAGGGAGGGGGTAGACTTCTTCTTCTTCTCCTCCTTTTACTTCTTCGCATCAATAAGGAGGTCGTAGAGAGTCTATGAAGAAGGTGACATTCTATTTAGCATAATGGGCCATGTGATGTTGTTAGGTACGCAGACCATACTATGGTTTTGATAATAAATATTAAATACTATCTGCTATAGCAAATATATTTTGCAATCATAATACTAACCACAAAGAATTGAGAATCAGAAGATGACTCACATAAAAAAATTAAACTTGAGAATGCCAAAAAAGACCCAGGAGAAATAAACACTTTTACCAGTTGAAAATACTAATTTCATCCTTAAAAGAAAATAACAGTCATGGTTGGAAACATGGCTTGAACTCTAACACCCCTCCAAAGAACTCTAGAAGCCAATACCATGAACCAAATATGCATTGGGATATGATGGCCTTCGATTCGATTTAGCACACATGAAATAAGGAAATCCTTGCAAATGGTATATCATGGATGCATTTGCCTCTCTTTACAGCTAAGACACCACTCTTTGTATTTATCTTCGATGAGGTCACATGAAATCTACTTATATCATTTATAACATCCTGATCAGATTTTTATCAAAGAAGACTTGTCGCGACAACTTATTTATTTTTGATCTCATCGGAATCATTGACAATTATCCAAAATGTTAAGTTTAAGTTGTCAAGTAGTAATTACTCTTATAACCAACTCTAAACTTCATTAGTCTTAGATGTGAGGCCAAAGCCTACGATGCCACGAATGGATATATGTCTAAATTTATGGCACATCACCTAGAATAAAATCCGGAATGTGAGGCAAGGGATATCGGCACTTGATATGAGAAATGATTGATTGAATGCTCTTAAAAAAGCTCCCATCTCTCTAAATGTTGAGATGTACTTGCAATATCGTTTAGCAATTTTTGTGTCTCTTTGTAAAATTGATGAGGTAGAACAAGTTTGGTTTCAAACATGGGAGGAAAAACTATTGTGCCATCAACTTAAAAAATACAACTAGTTCCAAAATGGTGGGATAATCTCATCCATATCTAAAGAATTTGGTAAAAAAATGTTCCACCTTCGAGTGATCTTTTTACTCTAGCTAGTGAAACATAAAGGCGTCTCAATGCTTGATAAGCCATCTAAAATGGGCATCTCGTCCGTCAATTGATGCTTTTTGTGTCAAAACCAACTAGAATGCAATGGACAAATCTTTATTGATTGCACTAACAATGAAAGGAAATTCACAATTGAACTCTTCAATTGGTCGGACGCCAACTTCCCTATAAACTACCAACGAGTCCCTCTTTCACCAAAACCACTGAAGCAAATGGAATGGATTGGCTATCTTCGTCAAAAAATTCAAGAAAAACCTTCATGGATGGAAATCTAGGATGCTTGTATTACCTTCGAGAGTCTCCCCTACTAAATGATTCCCTTACCCCACAACTAAACTACATAGTCTCCTCCCGTCGGCTACCAAAAATGGGTTCTAGGAATCATCGACAAAATTAGAAGGTGTTTCTTATGAAAAGGTTGTAATGAAGATAAAAATAGACACCATGCCTGGTGGGAAACCATTTGCAGACCAAGATCAAATGATGGATGATGAATTCAAAATGTTGACATATTGATCAATAAGGTCTTGCTTCCCAAATCTTGGCTTGAAATTCAATAGAACCAAATCTCGATCCTCTCCAGGTTGATAAGCGACCAATATCACAAAGGTCGCCCTAGAATCCAACTGTAGAGACTCTCCTTGTTGGCAAAAAATTAAAATGGCTCATGACCGATTAGAAACCTCTCGTATAGAACTATCGGTTCACAAACTAACTCCCTCCTATGGAGCAATATCATAAATGGCGTGCCCCCTAACATATTCTCCTTCCTACACTTTGAACTTGACCCGAAAATTAAAGCAACATTATGGAGAAATCCCTTTCCACCATCTCCTAAAAACAATATTGGAAGACACTCACCAAAAGATGCAACACACCCAATGAGCTCTCCCAGCTAACCTTGTTCCTATCAACCTTACCCCTTGTCCATAGGCCCATGATTCTATCTCCATGCTGAGTAGAAACTCTTGTTCCTGACTAACAAACGACCTTTACAACCTTCTCGCTCTTAGGGCCAAAAATAAACACAAATTTTGGAAGAAACTCTTCCATCCTAAAGTTTCACCTCCATTAGCCACCATTAACTGAGAACTCAAGACCGACCCCTAGACGCATCCGTTTCAGCCAGAAATGCCTGCCCCCTATGTTTGCACGACGAAGAAACTATATCCCAACTAATTCTCCATTGCCCATTAATATTTTTAGTTTTTAATTCATTATATATTTCGTTGATAAGAGGGGCTGTTGAAGGGATTTTTTTATCAACATAATGCCTACCCTCACCCATTATCCCTTGGCAGACAATCCCCTCTCAAATATTGATCTGGTGGTTGATCTGGAGGGAACAATGTTTAAAAATATATCATGGGTACCTTTCACCACCCACTCCATATTGTAAATGAGATCCAATTCTTTTTTAGCATTCATTCAAATTGCCTATCCAATCCGCATGCAAAGTCTCTTAATGCTATATACTCACTATTTAAATTACCACACTCCCCTTTGCAACCAAAAACTAAGCATCCCATGACCATGCACCAAGCGTGAGCATGCATCAGTGGAAGCAAAGAAGTGATCCTCCAGCCACACCAGAACCATCCAACAACCCGTCTTTAACTGTTACCATTTTTATTTTGACCTTCTTTTCTGACCAAACACTTCTTCTTTTCTGAAGCAAAGAAGTGTACTCGTCGGTTGTACTAAATAGCGGGGCACTTAGATCTTTCTTTTCTCCGTGTATTTCCTTTTTGTTTGGAGTTGGCACCATGTTATTCTGTATGCTTGTGGGTTACTTTTTTTGATGAATGGAATTCCGATCTTTTATATAAAAAAAATGAATTGTACCTTCACCAATGATATATTCTTCGAGCTTATTAATATCAAAATTACAGAGCAAACTGTTAAAATTTTCTTTGAAAACTTTATTGGATAAACTCTAAGCAATGAACAATGGCAAATAAAATCGAGAGTGGCATCGATTTTATGGTCTGTTTGGAAGGAGCGATGTCTTCCAGACTTTCAAGGTAAATTCAAAAGCTTTACACAATTGTCAAGATGAATTGTGGACTTTTATCGAAGCGAATCGATAAAGATCCAACTTGCAGGGAGATTGAATCGTGAATGAGGATTGCTCTCCTTGTCCCTAAATACTTTTCTAGGTAACTCTTGTGGTCTATATTGCTAATGCGTTTCTTCGGGCTCGGACTAGGCCAAACAGACAATGACTAAGGTAGCTAAGCATGAAGCACGCTCTCGGATGAGTTGGCGATAGAAAATGACCCAGCTCCTTCCTTTTGGTTGCAGCATGCCTGTCTCCCCACCTCATATCCATCTGCTGGACCTGCTAGTAACTTCTCGCGTATTGGAATTATCTTGTGGGTACTCTCATGGCCTATTTTTGTATTATGTGCTCTGGGAACTGTTGGCATGTGAAGCTTATTTACTTTTAACTTTGGTTGAATGGAACTAATCATTCATCTAAAAACAATGGATGATGATGATCTTGTCCTAAAAAAGAACTATATGAACTTATATGCCTGTTTGTCCTGAGTTTGTTAAATTTTAACACTAGCATCGGTGCGTAGAACTGGCTCTGCAATGTATTTGCTTTCATGAAGAATTTTTGGATAAATAACGTAGGATTATGTAGAAGCTAGAGATATGTCTCCCTGAATGCGAGATGAGGGCACGACACGAACCTTCATGCTTCTGATTACTAAACAAATTCAGGTTGGATTATTGCCTCCACTTTAAATTACTCTTTGTTATAAAATAGAAAGCGGAAGCGGAATAACATAATAAAGAAGAATAATCACGAAGAACACAAAGATTTTTATATGGAACCCTACTCCGTGAGGAGCGGGATGAAACCACAGGAGAAGCCCTCAACGGGGCGGATATTCTATTAGAATTTCTCATCTGTTACCGGAGGCCTGGGGCTCCTTATATAGCTTCCACAGGGCCTCCAAGTCCCACCACTAGGCGGTATGGGACTAAACTCAGTGGTGGGGTAAATGGATCTTGGAGGGATCCATTTACCCACCTATTACATAAGTGACGCATGCTCCAAATACTCTAACACTCTTCAACTGTGGAATTTCACAGAGACTGGATGTGATGAAATATCAAGATATCTGCTTGCTGCCTGCGAATGAATACGTGGAAATTACATGGCTAATGCCTAATGGCGTGTGTGGCTATTCCTTGGCCACAGTAGCCAAGGGTCATTCCACACAGTAGATCCCCATAATATGCCAACTTGGCAAGCGGCGCAGCCTGGTCATTCAAACTGGTAACTCCACATATCCATACACAGCTCCTTGGGAAAATCAAACAGTCAAGCAGGGCTTGAGCTGGCAGTGGTTCCTATTTATTACAAGAAGAAAGAGCAAAGCATGCGTGCATGTCCGCCTGGCCTCCCCCGTCAGCATGCATATCAGGACAACTGAATTATAGGTACTGTTTAATGTTTACTTTGACCTCCTCAAACTCAAAATATCAAATCTGGTCTTAGTTCGAGCTACATATTAAACCACCGTGATGCAGTGGACGACATGCAAACCTAGATCTCCATAAATTGATTATAGTTACTAGTTGTAAAACCAGCACTGATCCTACTCTCGTGCAAAGTTGCAGGCACCAAAGCTTGTATAATTATCTGTAAAAACCTGAGAAGATATCCATGTCCTTGTATTGAATGTATGTATGGAGAGGATTTGTGGGATGATAATGATGACCACACGTCCCATCTGATGTATACAAACTAATGGGTATAGGGGTATGGGCTGTCAGGGTTACTGTCGGGTTGGTATTACAAGTGCTGCCTTCCAATATCCGAAACCATCTCCTTCCTTCCATGCCTGCTCGTGGTTTCTGTGCTAAAAATCCTGGTTCTCCTTTCGTCGATGGCCCACCATGGTCTCATGCATCGCACCATGTACTGAAATCATCCACCTTCGTTCATTATTCCTCCCCTCTTCTTATGGATCAATGATTAGGGTGATTCAACGTTATCTTTTTTTTTAAGGAAAAGGGTGTCTAGCTATAAGATGGACATCCAAATACTTCTATTCACAAGATTACGTACAAAGATTACCGTGATCAAGACTCACATAAAAGTTTGGAATATTCTATTACATTTTCAATATAAAATCTCTCCTCCAAAAAATAGCTCCATTCCTTGACAACTAATTGCCCACAAAATAAATGATGCACGATGTTTCTCCACTGTTGTGCTAGTTCCGGATAAACCAATGGATCCCCAGAACTCTCTAACCCTTGAAGATGCAACAAAAGATAAATTGGCCTCTTCTAAATCTGTCTCGAGGATGAACAAAGGAAAAATAGATGGTCAATATCCTCCATTACCTCTCCACATCGCATGCAGGAGCAACTAGCCCCAAAGAGCCTAGCCCTCCACCCACTAGTCATTACTCGTTCTCTCTCGAACAATCAGAGAAAAAACTTTCATTCTTTTAGGAATCCTCCAAGACCAGATTCGCCCAACACTGTTATTGCAATTCCTGGATCAAAAATAATGGGTGCATATAGAGCTTTGTAGGCCTTCTTCACACAAAAGTATCATCTACCCATAACAAAAAATTAGCCTCTTCACCATCTCTTAGCACAGGATTTAGATATGGAGAAATTTGGGGAAGCACCGAGCACATTCCATGCCAAAAATTTGAAGGCTTTACCATTCTATTGGAACGTCACTCTACACTGCCTGTCAAATCATAAATCTTACTCAAAGTGTACAAGGTTATCTGACCTTTACCCCAAATGCGAGTGACCAATTTAACCAGGAGGACCTTGTTCATCACCTCAAGATTTAGAACTCCCAAACCACCATCTTCTTCCGTAAGTCACAATTTTCCACCTAATAAGCGGAGTGTCATCCCAAAATAACTACGCATCTCCAACCATTTACGAATCCCCATTGAAAGTAAACGAGAGGATAGAAAAAAGACAGGAATCGTAGAGAGAACTGACCTCAAGAGCACCAAGCATCCACCACGTGACAAACAAGAAGCATGCCAACCCGCAAAATTGTTCTTAAGTCTCTCAATCACAGGCATCGAATCTGATTGTTTTAAATGGCCATCAACCACAGATAACCCCAATATAGGTGATTAGGAGGGACCCTCGTCTCAAGCAAAGGAATACCCCACAAGCCTCGATCTCACCCTCCATAAGATCGAAGGGAACAAAAAATGATTTCTCCTCATTGAGTTTCAGCCCTGAGACAGCCCCAAACAACTCCAAAACTGTGGCAAATCCCTCAGCTTTGCAAGCTCCAACTTCCACAAATAGAATTGTGCCATTCACATACTGTAAGATTGGGATTGACAAATCCTATAGCTCGTAACCATGTAGGAAACCTCCCTCCACTGCACGAGTAACCATCCTCGACAACACATCTGCCACAAT
Organism: Ottelia alismoides; assembly: GCA_037367405.1. Taxonomy (NCBI): domain Eukaryota; kingdom Viridiplantae; phylum Streptophyta; class Magnoliopsida; order Alismatales; family Hydrocharitaceae; genus Ottelia; species Ottelia alismoides. The sequence goes on from JAZKJV010011366.1 coordinate 86,004, forward strand.
AACAAATAAGAGAGTGGATAATGGGCATCCCTGCCTAACCCCTTTTTGCGGCTGAAAAAAGCCCCTCTCTTGCCTTCCATTAACCAACACTAAGCAAGAGGTTTTCGTCGCACACCTCTTCATATATGAAATCCACTCATATGGAAAACCATGTCTAGAAAGAGATGCCAAGATGAACTTCCAGCTAACACAATCATACCCTTTGGAGATGTCAATCTTCCAAAGCACACCCTTGACCTTCCACCTCTTCCAATTAGCAACAGTCTCCGAGGCAATGACTACATCATCCATCATATGCCTACTAGGAACAAAACTGTCTGTGAGCTACTGATAATGCAGCCGAAAACAACACGTAGCCTATTTGCAAGAACTTTCGCAACAACAAGATATATGGCATTTGAAAGGGCAATAGGTCGGAAGTCCTCCATTCGATTCACCACCTCCCTCTTGGGTAAGAGGAGGATTAAAGATCGATTTAGTCGATCAAAGTCATGATTCTCTCCCCTAAACTCCTCAACAACAACTAACACATCTTGGTCCTCCAAGTCCAAGAACGTACGGAAGAAAGATATATGAAACCCATATGATCTCGGAGAGCCATCTGCATTTTGATAAAAAAATTATTGCATGAACCTCTTGAAGGGTGAAATGGCAAACCATCTGCAACGCATGCGCCTCCGAAACTCGAGGTACATCTCTATCATGCCAACGAACTCCACAAGAGTGGTCCCTCCTACTCATCTCCCTGAAATGCTCAACAACTGCAACCATGATTTTCCTCTCTCCTTTCACATGCATTCCCCTGATCTCCAAAGAATTGATCAAATTTTGAAAAAATCCGTATTCATATCACCTTCCTTCAACTAGTTTTGCCTCGATAGTTGCCTCCACTCTACCTCTCTTTTCTTATCCTCCTCTAGAAGCACCCCTTGATGGTCTAACCTCATCATTTTCTCCTCCTCAGAAGGCTCCCTGTCATCCTCAACTCTATCTAGCAGAGCCACTTTAACCCAAATCAGCACTCGATTGGGAGGGTCTGCCCCAAATCCGCACATGAGGTGTCGATTTGAGCATGGCTCCCCAAATCAACATATGATGTATCCATTTATTTAATGATTAGAAATGAAAATATTAAATCTTGTTGTGTTTTAATTATTTATCAATTATTTTTTTTTAAAAAAGTCCTATTCAACACAATCTCCTCCCAAATGATTCCATCACGAGATTCACTATCTCCTAGGAATTTGCGTCATCCATGTCGGCATGCCCTTCAGCACATATTCAAAGATGGACAAATTGTGCACTTTGTGTTGTCAAGAGGATGATCATACCCTCATTTTGAAGTTGCACTAATAAATAGTAGACGATTATTACAGTCGGCAGAACAAGGAGAAACGTGCAACATAACCCCACCATCAAACATGTATGAAGCATCACTGTTTGAGTCTGAGGTTTCATGCCCTATACCAATAATCGCACGGGTATTACATATATGGATGAGGATCAAAGGAAAGCTTCCACTTGACCCAACAGAACCATGTTCTTCTTTGGATCCCTCCTGCTGCCTCTGAATGGGATTCATAGAGAATCTTATTATCCTAATGCTGTCTTCTTGACTGAATCATGGAACTATTTATGTTTATGATCTAGAAGACAAAAAGTCTTAGCTTCCCATTTTGGCACGTGTAGAACTCATCCACTCTCGGGTCTTCTTTTTTTTGTTCACAGCTGTTTCTATCTGTTGTCATCATCTCTCAATGCGAGTATAATCACCTTTGATCCCAACTTTAACCATCAAACATAACTGGATTAAGATTCGATCTGGATCTGATTTAAACCCATCAAGGGTCTCTAAAATCTTAACATGCCCTGACTTATAACGTGGGCAGTCTGCACTCTGGATGATGATCTGCATATGTTTGCCATGAGCACCTAATTATGGAAGGAGTAATCAAACAAGCTCACAAGTTTTAGCTTCATAATGACCGTTTTACTGCTTTAAATATTTGCACAATTGGAGGCCATTCCGCTTCATGCAGAGAGAGTATCTAAGCTTGAGCTGGGTTGTCAATTATTGTTCTTTTTTGGGGCTGTCTGATTTTATTATATTTTTGTTCCCTTTTTGTTCTTTGTTGGGAATATTTGTTGTGATAATTCAGGGACTGAGCTGCCTGATACCCTGGAAAATCATCGTGGAAAAAGATGGGCTTAAGCTTAATATGGCATCGAAAATTTTGAATATATTAATGAAGGTAGGGACAACTGAACAAACAGTATCCCAATCTCCACAATCACTGCCTAATACCATGCAGCAAATAAGATGTGATATGCCTTGAGATATTACCTCCCACACACACACGTCATGTGGTTCCAAAAGGTGGGAAAGAAAGCCAGCAAGAAGCAACAGTGCATTTCTGATCTTGAAATGACATCTTGACTGATATATAGCAAACGCATCCACAGTCCCCAACTATCTATATTTGCTGCATCCAGTCTTTGCTGTCATATGAAATAAATGGACCAATGCCCCAAATTTAATAATCACAGAATCAAAATAACAACAAGGAAATCTTTTTACCTTCATCCAGTTTCCTTATGCCATAACATCAAGAGCCACTTGTCATTCTCTTCCTATTTTCCCATGATAAGTTTACTACAATGGAGTTGGAAAGGACTGCCAATGTACTTGCTGAGATTAAAGTACTACATTTTCCAACTTTTACATAGAATCAACAATCATCAAAGGGAGGAGGACAATAACAATTGAACCAATCAATTCAAACTACTCGTCTCCCATCTAAGCACACCAACAGTGACATATTCTAAAGATTGCATACAGATTTCGAGGAAGAAACCCAAGTGGAAGCAGAAACGCAAAGAGGACGAAGGAGAAGGGAGTGAGCATCAGATAGCATGGAGAAGAGAGAAGCATCTGAGGAGCGAGACCTTGAGCTCCAGCACTGCAATGTACTCTGCCGTCCTCCTGAGGAGCGTCTCCACACCCAAGTCATGGCCACCAGGGACCAGCCCCTGGAGCTCTCTCAGCTTCTCGAGCATCGCGGAAGCCTCCACGGTCGTGTGCCTCTTCCGCTGTGCTGCCGCCCCTCTCCTCCTCCCCCCTCTCCTCCTGCTGCATGAGAACAAGCACCTCTTCCTCATCTTAAATATACGAATGAATGGGGACGGGTGTTGTGGGTGTAGTTTAATATATAAGGAGAGGAGAAGGTGACGATGGTAATAAGTGTGCATGTGGTAAAAATGGAGAGAGAGAGAAAGAGAGAGATGTTACTGCATGTTACTTGTACTGGTTGGTGAAGAGGAGAGAAAGGAACAGGGGATGGGTCTCAGGTGGAAGCACAGGGCCAACCCATGGCCGCCTTAAAACCGGGTGTTATGTGTGGCATCCACCGGAGTCACTCTGTGCAATCTCGACCGTTGCATAATCATCCAACGGGTGCCACCCTCTCAAGTAGAGATGTCTTCAATGATGACACATCTGTCAAAAGTAAAAGATGGCTCAACTTGTTGCTATCCGTCACTGCAAATGATTATTCTAAGTATGCAATCGACCACAAGTAATCTATGGGGAAAAATCCAACGGGTGGTGTGGAGAAAAGATTAGGGCAAAGAGAGGTTTCACTGTGATGAAAAATTGGAGCATATGATACAAAACTCTGGGGTCTTTGCTCATCTAGAATGCAACTTTCGGACAAGGTACGAAATTTTGATTTCGATTTTCAAACTGAAAATTTCGGAAAATTTTGATTATTTCGTTGGAAATGTCAAAAATGATTCGAAAAAATCTATTCATAATCAATTTTTCGCTAATAAAATTCTTCCAAGTTATTACAAGTATAAATAGCTTACAGATATACATTTACATCACACATATCACTCATCCGTGTCTCATTATATCAAACATATCTGTCATATCAATCATTTCATTGTAAATGTTTGATTCTTGGTTGATACATATTGGAAATGAATGCCATCCAAGTTCTTAAAACAACAATAGCTTAAAAATGCACATGTATAGCACATATCTCTCATCCGAACACCTTATATTGCACATATCGGTTATATCAAATATATCGTTGACTGACTGATACATATTGGAAATCGAAATAACTAAGTTAACAACACATAGAATACATCTTTTGTTCACAAAAATAGATGAGACATTTGATTATAAATTGTAAATAATGATTAATGAGATAATGTTTCGGTCATAGGAATAACTATCGTGGACAAAGTTCTAGTGAATTACAGAATTAGTTATAGACTTACGGTAAAGATGCATTTATTCACGAATATAAATGACAAACCGAATAAACCAACTAGGTATATCATATTTTTAGAAGCTATAGAGTTGTTTCACCACCACTGCTAAAATCCAAAGGGGATGAAACTCCCCAAGTTGAAGAATCGTTGTATGTGTCGTCCATGTTGCACCACACCCTACCAGACTGGATAAGTAGTAAAATCAGGCTCACGTTGATAATACTGTTGATGTACATAGATATTGATGAAATTTTGATTGAAATTCAAGAAATTTTGTACTGAAAAGCATGAATTTCAACCGATATGAGTCGATATGACCGATACTTCGACCCATCTCAGTCGAAATCCGGGAAATCGACATATAGGAGAATTTCGATACACTACCCATGTCGAATTGAAATTTCGTTGAAATTTCACGAAATCTCAATCCATGTTTCAGATAGCATACATCTTGCCCTAAAAAGAATATATGCGTATGTATGTGTCTGTGTGAGAGAGGAAAATGGGGTGCCCTTTGGAGCAGCCAACGAGTTGTTCCAACCTCATTTTTTTGTAATTTTTTTTATTACTTTGAAAAATACCACCATATATATTCATCAATATATCACTCTAATATATCATTCCAATTTCGTTAGAAATAAAGACTCATATGCCCTTCATACAGAACCTGTCAATTACATCTATTTAAGACCATTTAAAATACATGTTATAGATGGAAGGTATATGAATCTTTGTTTCTGGAGAAGATGGAATGATATAATATTGGAGTATAATGATGGAAATACAATACGACATTTTTCAAAAAAATAAAAGAAATCATCAAAGAGCAGCCCTATTTTTTCCTTTATATAGGGGTACATCGTAAAAAGATCCTAATCGAATCCTAAAAACTCGTACTCCGGATCGACTAAGACCATTTACCGAATGTCTTTGGATCATAAACGGGTTGGATCCTCCACTACAAACAACCTTTAGACGGTCGAGATTAGCACGGTAATACAACCACAATAAGAATCTTGAAGGGCCTTGTTAATACAACGACGAGCCCTTTGATTTTAGTTTCGACTTTGAATAACAATGTAATATCCAATCTTTAATATATTTTTGCTTTAATATGGTTTAAGACTGAAAGATGAGTTGATGATGTTATTTTTTCTACTTTACTGATTAGCTCAAATCTTAGTGGGTATCACCGTTTATTTTTACATATAAATCTTAGTGGGTATCCTATATTTACAAAAGAAATAGGGTGTATAGACAAGACATTGTTCTTTGTATCTACAACAGATAGTAAAGTGTTGATTGAGTTCCAATCCTATATTTAGGTTGAGCTGTTATTTGCACAACTTTTCATGCCTCTCTTTTTTATTTGCACAACACCATCGATATTTACAAAAATATATGTGCCACAAACTCTTCTCTAGTTCCCTTGTCCATCACCTACCGGGCGTAGTCGCCTCTCCGGCAGGTGCCATTTCCTCCCATCGTAGGACGCCTCCTCGTCTGCCATGACAACAAGCCCCCGTCCTTCTGTGACAACAGTGCCACATCTAGTCGTAGTAGAAGGATAACTACGAGCGCGACTTCATTAGGGATTTTCGATGAGGGGAGTGATGTTACAAATTCTAAACTGGTATGATATAGTATTTTGATTGAGTTTAGGATTTTGATTTCTGTTGGGGGTGTTCAAAGATCATATCTTGTCCTTGCTACCTGTTGTATTGTCTAGTCTTGCACACATGGTGCTCGATGTTTTGTCTTGCGCACCTGTTGTATGGCGACATCTCTTCATTTGTTGATGGAAAAAAAATATATCGAGGATATGCCGGGATATATCGACAATATCGGTGGAAATCTCAGAAATGACACAAAAATATTTTTTTTTCAAATTAAGATCATTAGTTTTTAAAATAATAAATACATATAAATACACACTTATACACAAGAATGAGATGTATTTAGCATATCAATACTTATCATTTCGCACGTATCGTTGTTGTAAATGTCGACTACTGATTGTTGACGGCAGCGAGATATTAGAAAGGAAGCGATGAAATTCCAATAATAAATAAGTGACATCAAGGATGTGTATTTACCATCTTAATTCTACATCACATTGCACATTATATATAAAGAGAATGTTGTTATATCAAATATCATAGGAACAATCAAATGAGCATAATAACATATATGTATGCAGACATTCCTTATCAACTCTAGAGTTGTTTCATCTCCATCACAAATGAGATACCTCCCCCCCCCCCCATTCAAGCATCCCCAATCCAAAAAATATGTATAAATCATAATGTATTTTTGATACAAACGAAATTCCAAAGAAATAGATAAAAAATTTAAAAATGGGTGATTTTGAACAATATCGACACCACACATCGATGGTACCTATTGATATTGATCAATATCTAAGAAATTTTGTACCGAAATCTTCAACTTTTGATTGATATGAGATGAATTGACAAGATTCCGTCGATATGTTGTGAGACATCGTGCGATATCCTGCATTTTCGTATACACCCAAATATCGAAACCCTCGGATATCGCTAATATTCCATGATATTTTGAATAATGCTACAAATCATAAATGGGCTCCTCTTCATGGGCTCGGTGGTTATATTCATGGGCTCCTCTTCTATGGGCTCTCCCTTGTGAAGGGATAAATGAGCCACGTTCACTACATCGACAAGAGATAGCCAATGCACACGGTTGTGTATCAGCAACCTGCATCACAGGGATTAATAAGTTAAGTGGACTAGATGCATGCACATTCAAGTATTGAAAGTAAGCTTTCCATCAAAAGCTAAGGATAGAAGAATGTCTTGGGTCAAGTATTAAAAAGAAAAGTATAACAACTGTTCCTCTAAAGTACTCTTGCTTTGGATACATAGGTCGTAGAGAGCTGTGCTGCTTGCAGAAATCCTTAAATTGGAAGTAGTACTAAGACAAAGTCTTCCTTACTGCTTCAGCTTCGCCATCTTACGGTAGGTCTATAGAAGACACGAGATACATTCTTATTGTAAGAATAGGTATCTCTAAGACTATCACGTATCTCCATGATCGCTTGATAGTATATGATTTCGTCTGAAATACACAGTATGTTGCTGGAAGCGCCAATATATATGCACAGATTATTTCTTCACCCACGTAGTACATTTGTTCATATCAGCAACGAGCTTGAATTCCAAAGAGGACGTTCCTTCTCGTGATCTTTCACTGACATTATGAATATCCTTGACCATCTACCCTAGTTGGTCTCATCCAACCTTATGTCCTCTTTTTGTATCCTCGGCAGCCATTATCCGAGTCGGACCATTAACATACCATGGTGTGTAATCGAGAAGCTCTATACATGTTTCAATCACAAAAATCCAAACCCTTGCTAGGGAAGACGATGGCCTTACTCGCATAAGGCAGGCATACACGGGGAGTTGCTTATGGAGAACGAGGTGCAGGATATAGCGTTCATGCGAGTGGAGGAGGAGCTCCCAATTTGTCCGGAAGATCATGATCCAAGAAGATCAGGCGTATAGGTTTTTTTTTTGTAAATGATGGTAGATGGGTTTGGCTGTGATTGCTCCAATGCCAAATTAATGAGCCTGCTTAATGTGGGGAAAAGGCTTTGTAGTTGTTGTGTTATTCAGTAACCCAAACCTTAATATAGTATAGAGCAGAGGTTAGTATAAAATAGGAGGAATACAAGCAAGGAAAAATGACAATTATTTCCTACTCATTTCCTATTAAATATCTAACAAAAACCACGTGAGGAAATCATTTCTAGAAATAATCACAGTTACTAAATAGCATTGTCCTTTTCATAGCAAACACTTTCTTCAAAAAGAGGTAGGAGTATTTAATTACTTATAAGAGTGACCCGACAAAGACACAAGTAAATTACTTTATGATAAGGAGAAGTGATCGAATGTGTTGCAAAAACTGCAAAGTAGCCTTAGAAGAGAGCTTGACATCTCATCAACGTTTGCTAGTCAAGGATGTGCAAATAAAGGTTGGGAAAGAAGAGGAATGCTCCCAAGATCATTAGAACTGAATAGTAGAATCTTCAATTGAAGCAATCAAGCTTCAAGGAGAAGGTTTTAGAAGAATTACCTTGAGAATGTTAGGGAATTGTTCGAATTACAGAAGTATCGAAATTTAAACCGACGAGTCATACTATGAAAATTTGAGAGTTTGTGATCGGTAGAAGATTGAGGTAATTTTTCAAAAAAACTGAAAATCAATTTGGATTTAAGCCAAGTTGCTCAACTATTAAAGCTTTTTTTTATGCATCAACTATTAAAGCTACCCACTTGTTGAGGAGAAAATGGAGATTTATCGAACTAAAAAGAAGAATCTCCATATGATTTTTATTGATTTTCAGAAGACTTATGATTCAATCCCACGTGAGATATTGTGGAGAGTTTTGGAGAAGAGATAAGTATATGTCCTATATATTAACCTTAAAAAATTATGTATGATGGTATTTCATCTTGTGTAAGGATCCAGTCTGGGAAGACTGACTATTTTAACATCAACATCGATGGTTCTACTTTGAATCCATTTCTTTTTATGTTGATAATAGACGAGGTGACTAGTCACATTCAAGATGAGATACATTGGTGTATGTTGTTCACCGATGATATTGTGTTGATTGATGAGACAAGAAATGAAGTAAATGAGAAGCTAAAGGTTCGGAGAGATGCCTTAGAGACTAAATGATTTTGTATAAGTAGGATCAAGACTGAATATAAGGAATGCACATTTGATGGAAACAACAATGAAAAACTCGGAGTGAAGATTGGAGATGATACAAACTCAAAAAAAATTGTTTGGATACTTGGGATCTATTTTACAAAAGGATGGGGAAATTGATGGAGATGTCGCTTATAAAATAAATGCAAGTAGGCTAAAGCGAAGAGGTGCCTCTATTGTTCTTTGTGATAAGAAAATCCATTCGAAAGTCAAAGGAAATTATACAAAACAGTCGTGAGACCTGCTATGCTATACGAATCAGAATGTTGGCCTGTGAACCATAGACATGTACAGAGAATGACAGTAGTAGAAATGGAAACATTAATGTGGATGTATGGTCATGCACGAAAAGATCAAATTTGAAAATAAGCGATCGGAAGGAAAGTTGGTGTGGCTCCGATAGAGGATAAGATGAGAGAAAATCGCTTAAGATAATTTGATCATTTACGAAGGATCAATTGATGCACCGGTTACAAGATGCGAGATTTGGGGTGTTGAGGCGGTTAGGAGAGGGCGAGGAAGGTCCAATAAGTGTTGGAATGAGACTATCTAAAGGGATTTTACTTATTTGGACTTGAACCTGAGAATGATCCAAAACAAGTAGGTGTAAAATATCCATGTAGCCGACCTAAATAATCGTGGGACAAGGCTTTGTTGCTGTTATAATAAACGACTACTAATTCCGCCATCAGCTAAGATTTTGGATTTTTGAACTTTGTAACTCTTGAGTTTCATCGGAAGGGGTTCCAAGAGAATGGCGCTATTTTCTCATTCAGATAATGTATTAGTGTGTGTTTTTTTCCCTAGAAATAATCTGTTTGTTAGGAAAATGGACAAAAGAGATATGGTGAGGCTTTTTGCCCACTTAAACCTTGCTTACCAAGTAGCTAACGTGTCCTTCAAAGGTGGCATGATTGTTTTTGCTTAGTCTGTACAATGGATGAAAGGGGTGATTTATTATTTATTTTTTAATACAATGATGAGGCCATAATTTCCAATACCTAGAAGAAGTCAAGAGTTTTAAGTATGTTTTTCTTGGCTTGATTCCCAAAACAAAAGTTCTTATTTCCGTAGTAGTGATGATCCAAGACGAGTTCTTTTTTCCACAGGTTCCTCTGGGTTGCGAAGAACCCCTCATGTCCTATTAGTTAACCAAGTCATCTTCTTTTTTTGTTATAGTTTTCATACAGTAATATCAAGGTTTTTAGTTGCAACTCCCTTCATCCAGCAAAGAACCATGCTGGACGCACGTATGTAAAATTATACATGAGTTCTTGCTGCACAAGCGGAGTAAAAAATAACTTCTACTTGATCTAAACTTATCTTTTATGAGCTCAGTCTACGTTGGCTGTAAAATTATATTGTACAAGTCAATGCCAATGGTACACAGAGGCATGACACATCAGTAAACATTGTCTAAAACTCCAAAACTATACTATCCAAGGATTTCATGTTGATTATTAAGATCTTCCAAGATAATGACTACACTGAAGATATTCTTTTATAAGATTTACTCGTGTCAAAAGATATTTCAGAATTTTGCACATGAATACATAAAAGAGGAGCTTGCTCTCAAAGAACCACTAAACTCTATAAAAATGTACAACTGAATTTTACCTAAAACCAACTTCAGGTGCTACTGAATATGCTTCTGAAATTCCTGTAACCCAAGTTCGACCTAAAAAAATTCCTATCACCAAAGTACCACATTCACGTTTCGTCAAATGTAAACTTGTATTCATATGAAAGGGAATAATTTCTACAATCTAAAATCATTAAATATACGGTATAAGAGCCAATTTGAATGATATTACACAATCATCAAATCCCTCAACCTCAAGATTTTGAAAAGTGCCGCAAAAAATCTAAAACAAATGGTGTGAGGAGACAAGTTAGCACGTTAAAGAACAACCCATTTTGCCCTAAATATAATCTGCAATCGTATCTTTGACATCAAGTATAAATGTAGTTAGAATTGTTGACGTAGGTTTGCTTACTAAACGTGTATTACATTCACAAATTTGTCATCTACCTTAGGATATAGCTGGAAAATATGTATAATATATTTTTATTTCTAATATTATAGTTTAAAAATATAAATATAATAGCAAGCATTTCATACACAAACATTGTGTTTGGTTATTTATCTCTAACTTCGATGATGAATACCACTTTTTTATATGGGGCAATCGTGTAAGGGATGAGCATTGTTATTGAGCCATTTGGGTTGATCTCTAGCCTTTTGAATCAATCATGCAAAGTCTACTTTTTGTGTCCTTTCGAGGTGATGACGATGATGATGTGGCTTTTTGTGGGTCGACTTTGCATATGTTGTTGGCGGCTATACCGATCCTGTACCTGGTATGCTACTGGTGGGTGGTAAGCATCAGTAAGCGGACTAGGCTCATGTTATTGAAAGGATGGATAAGAAGCTGTCAGGCTAGCATAGGGCTTGATTTCTTTAGAGGTGGGCGTCTGGTCATGTTGAAGGCAGATCTCTTGGATATTCCCGTATTATTCTTGTCTACACGCCTCTTATCTGTTGTAGGTGAAGTTGGAGGCGATAATGTGGAGATTTTTTGGTCACATCTAGGGAGTCTTAGGGGTACCGTTGGTGGGGTGGAAGACTCTGGTCCTTAGGGAGGAGGATGGTGGCTAGGGATCCGAAGCTTACCTGCCATGAACAACTCTCTTTTAGAGAAGTGGGTGATTAAAGTTTGAGGAGGATGCTTCGATCTGCTCTGTAGGAAGTTGCGGTCGATTTATCATGTCTTTTGAGACCCTGCTATGTTGGTTGCTACTATTCCTGGGCCTTCATACTTTTATGCGGTGCATCCATGGGTGATCCTGCTCTTATGGTCGGCTCTTGGTGACGGTGTATATTTCGATTCTAGATTTGGACTGGTCATGGGTCGTTACGTGCTCATTTTCATTGATTGTTTGCTATGACATATTCTGCTAGGGCTTCATGAAGGATTGTTGGGAGGCTGGGAGATGGCTCTCTTTATTTCATTCCGAACTTTCTAACCAGTGCTTTGCAGAGTTTTACGTCTTTTGGAGGTTCTGCCGGCATGTGAGAATTTTTCATGATGTTAGAAACCATTGTACCTGTGTTCATTGCCATTTCACTGTTTGGATTGATTGTGATGAAGGAACTGTAACCTCATGAAATATGTCAAATAATTTGCATTATTTATCAAACAAGTTAGATGCATATTCATCTCCTCTATCTGTCCTAAGACAGTTAAGTACTTTTGCTGTTTGTTTCTAAGCATCATTCTTAAAAATAAGAATATTATTTAAAGATTTATCCTTGATCTTCATTAGATATACATGACAATATCTATTATCATCATCTATAAAAAGGTGATAAAGTATTTAGTATGTCTCTGGTCAGCACACATTAAACTCACAAGTATCTATGTGCACTAGATCCAAGATCCTATTATCTCTAGAGTTACACTGAAAAGATTTCCTTCATGTCTTAGCTTGCACAAAATTCACATTAAGGAGATTTTTATCAAATGTATGTTTAGGGATCAACTCTAAAGCCACCACTCTTTTTATTGAATTTAAGTTCACATGTCTCAATTTACCATGCCACATATCACAAGATTCTAAATTGTTAATCCTATGACACACAAAATTAGAAAATTTAAAATTCAAAACATTCACCGAAGAAATGTTTACTGAATCACATCTAAATCTAAACAACAAATCAAAATGTGTGAAATAGTCGTTTCCATGAAAAAGTGTCATATCTCAGAATAACAATTGTATTATATTTAAAGTTATTTAAAATCATTTCTAACTAAGATAGAGTCAATTAAAATATTTTTCTACACAACGGAGACATGTAACACCATGTGTAAAGTCCAGATGCATCAAGAGGAGAATCTCAAGTTGACTTATCTTGACCCCAGCACCCTGACTGCAGAGTCATTCCGTATCTTCACAATCCGACCACTGCAGGTTTAATAATATGAAAATAATGTTCTGTCAGAACAGATATGAGCATTGGCTCATGTATACACGAGCCACTCATTACGATCATGTATATGGTATAATCATGTCTCACCAAGACATATCACTCGTTAGTCTCAAGTCTCGCAAGGATCAAATTCACTTGATCCATTGCACCTGTTGAGAGATTGTAAGACACGTGGCCCACTGTGGGCCTTCCGATCAAAACAAGATCCTCACGCATCCCCAAGATCAACGCACTAGTACGTAAGCAACCTCACGCAACCGAGAGAAATCACAACTGTACACCTGGACGTTCCAGTAATGGAAAAATTGTATAAGATCCCTAATGTGAAAAGGAAATTGCAGATGAGCCCCTATTTTACTTTTAAATACTTCTTTATATAGTTTATTTGCATATATACCCATGGATACATTGCATTATATTCAGAAAACTATATATTAGAAATCCTTGATTTTTTGTATCTTTAATTTGACATATTGTGATCATACACTGGACGAGAATTGAATGAATTTTAAATGGAACATTGTTTTTGGCATTGATAAATCATTCTAAACTCAACTACATATCTAAACATTGTGAAAAAATAGTCATTGTGAAGTGTTATTCAGAAAGAAACCTTTCGCCTTGATTGACTGAAATTCATTAAGCTTTGAACTCCATGGAATTTATTTTGTGAAATCCTTTTTTAATATTATGAGGGGATGGATCAAAGTTTTTCGAAAATTAAAATAGAGCCTAGATGATTGCTCTATCATTCGTTGTTTTTCTGAAATTAATTGAAGTGGTTTGCATAGCTTAAAATTGAAAACATCAAATCATGGATTTTGCATATCATTTTTAGTTTATTCATATTAAATCTTAAAACTCCTAAGACAATACATTAGCTTGCATTGATCATATCTTGCATGATAAATTTTTATTTTAAAACTATATTGAATTTCGCTCTTTAAATTGAAAAGATCAAAGATATGCATGTATCATATTAACTTCGTTTTATATGAAAAATACCAAAATCTGTGTTTTTCTCATGTAATTAAATTTGGGGGAAATACATAAGAAAATTTTGGAGCTTAATTAGAAATAGAAACACAGTTTACAAATCAATTCCTAATTCCTTTATAAACTTTTCTATTTAAACTTTATTATTTGTTTATTATATTCTCAAATTTCTATTCCAGATATATAAAAAAAATTGCAAAATATAAAATATAATGAAAACAAAAAAATATAAATAAATAATCGGCGCATCACACCACACATTATTGGTAAATTTGCACGTTAATTTGGACACACTTGATAACCAAAGTCATATCAAAATTCTTCATCACGTCCTTGTGTTGACCTTGTATTTCACCAAGTAAAGAAATAAATACCACATCTCTTCACAGAGATTACACATATATAATTATTTTTAGTGAGGTATTTCGATTGATCATTTGCTGTTCGTCTATACTACAACAATAATTCGACGTATATATAAGAGGAGATTCAATGGCTCGCTAGGACGATGAATGACAATTTCGGTCGACACAGGTAGAAAGGAATTAGATTTGAAGGTTAGAAGAGACTGTCGTGGAAGAGTACAAGATATTTATTTTAAGAAAAGAACGGAATTATTTGTGTGTTATGGACACGCTTAGAAGAACTGATGCAGAAGAATTTCCGCTGATTACACTACAAGGAAAACAAGTTGTGGCTACAGAACTATGCTCGCGGATGTGGGTTTGTGGCCACGGAATTGAGTTTCGGCCACAACACGTCGTGACCAGTAGTCGTAGCTACAAGTCTCGTCACGAGAATTCTCTAACCACGAATATGTCGTGGCCACTACAAGTTGCCATACAACTTATCGTGACCATAACTTTTTTATGAAGATTTTGGCCACTGATTGTAGCTACGAGAATTAGTGACCACGGAATTATCGTGAACACAAGTTTCAATAACCACATTTCATGACCATAACGCATTTTTTTTAGTGTTACATCCAAAAACTGCTCAAAATGCTGTTAGACAATGATGCAATATTTGTATGTTTATTCAAACATGGGCATTGCGGGTCTTGCCATGGAAAAAAGAGGTAAATCTGCTGCATATGCTATGTCATAGTGGTTAGCATGGGACTGCCACTTTATTTGATTGGAAAAAGGCCCTTTTTCTTTCTCCCATCTCCTCGAATCACACCCACGAGAAAAGGTGCCATAATCCAACTATTTGTGTTGGTTCCTTCCTTCCTTCCTTCCCAACAAGAAGAATCATATACCTCTCTCACCATAGCAAGCAAAGAATCAAACCATTGTTCCAGTCAAGTTGTTGGGTCCCTATAAAACAAAGCCTTTATTTTAAAAAAGTTGTGATTCGAAATGTTTAATATCACGCTCCAGAGAATTTGTCTGCACCAAATTGAAGGAAGGGTTGATGGATAGACTGATTTACATTGCATGCAGAAGCATAACGAAATCAAGATTTCAAGAACGATTTTCCCCACAGAAACTAAAATGCATGATCTTCCGCTTTCAAGCAATGCAATGATAATTACTTTCCAATTGGCAATAAGTTTCCTTTTCCCCTAAAAAAACACAAACATTGGTGAGATTGCTCTCAACAGACACCAAAACAATCCAAAAGCTGATACCCTGCTCTCTGATCTTCCTGTTATGAGCAGACCTCTCATTTGATCTCCGGTCGGATCCATTGACCAGCGACCGTCAAGTCATATGAACAGCAGAGCCTTCTGCTCTCTGCTCTTCTCCTATTCCCACTGCACTCTCTCCTCCCCCACATATTATAATATACTATTGACATAGGTAGCAGAAGAAGATAACAATAACAATGCAACCCAATAACAATGCAACAAATAAGAAAAAAACCAACAGTTAGATCTCCATTTCCCATCCACTACAAAAAATGCAAGGGGTGGTTTTGATTGAGCCTATCGCGCCAATATCACTACACTCTCTCCTCACTAACATCTTCTCATCATAACCAACAAAATGCAAAAAAAAAAAAGAAACAGAAGAGGCTAAGAAGTTAAGAACCCATCTAGCAGAACTTACACAAGAACAACAAAAGAACATCCAGCATCCTCCCCATCACCATCCAGCATTGGTTTGCGGGATCAAACAGGGAGGAGGAGGACAGCACTGGAGAGCAAAAGCATGTAGACAAAACCTGAAGGAACCCGAGAACAAGCTGAAAGGACCCCTTATTCCAGTCCTTGAGTTCCCACTCCCCATCACCGTATCACATCTTTCTCCATGGGGGAAACCAAGTGCACAGGATGCCAAAAGTTGGGTGGAATTTAAAGGGAATGGGAAGGGGGGGAGGACAGAGAGAGTCAGAGACAGAGAAACCCACAAGAAGCAATGTCTTTTCTTTTGGTATATCTTATTGTTGGTTGTTAATTTCTAACCATTCTTTCTGGTCCTGTGTTTAATTTTTTTCCCGAAAATAATAATAATGATGAGGTATTTTAAACTAAAGCCCTCCTCCAATTCCCAAAGGGGTTTACCCTGTCCTCCACCACTGCAGAGTGCAGAGCAATGGACAAATGGATCCACTTGCCCTCTCCTCTCTCCCCACCATTCCAGAGCCCCACCTGACATGCCCACAGGCTTTTGCTATTTATTACTGCCTTGGGAACTTGGTCTGTTGCACCCCATAAATAAGAAGGTTTCTCACTTTTTTTTTGATAAGTAATAAAACTTTGTATTCAGGATGACATGAGTAAGATACAAAAAAGGGGAGACTTGACCCCTAAAAATTAAGAACCCAAAAACTTGTGTTGGACGTCGCCTGTACAGTACAGGTTGAATACAAACCAGCAAAAAGAGAACCAGCAGAACAAATATTATAACCTTCTTGGTCCAGAAAGGAGTTTACTGCTCACGCTGGGAAGAGATGAGCAGCATCGGCATGTTGGTTAGATTCTGTCTACAATCATGGAGGTCCTAGCAGCAAAAATGATAGAAATTGCCAACTGCGTCGATGTGTGAGTTCCACCAGTGGACCATCTGCAATTTCTTTCCGACCATATTTCCCAAACGGCGGCAACGAGCGCAACACAGCATAGCCGGCGTAGATAGGCTGATGGGAGAAGGGGAATCCAATCAATGATATTGAGAAGCCCCCACGAAGGATGCTGAGGGAGGGCAAGGCCCGAGAGGACCTGGTTCCAAGTGTCCTGAGCAAAGCTGCAATGGAAGAATAAGTGCTCGCATGTTTCGCTTTCCACCCTGCAAAGATAGCAAGATCCGGAGTGGTTAATCCCCATTTTGTCCAGCCAGGCCTGCGTTGGTAATCTATTGATGACAGCCCGATACAGCGTGCAGCAGTGCTTGGGGATGGAGTCCTTGTTCCATACCACCCCCACCCAAGGGACCACCGTCCCCCGATGCCGGACCGCATTCACCGCAAGAGAGAAAGGTAACCGAGAAGGCGAGGGCAGACGTGCAAGGAGGCTGCCTGGGCGTGAGAAAAGGTCTCTAAAGACCTCCCTCCCGCGAAGAAGCATCTTCCACAACAGAGAGTCCCCGCTCCTGGGCACATCGTCCCAGAACGAGCAAGAGGCAAGGTATTTTTTCCTCATGAAGGCCGCCCAAATAGATTTATCCGCGTTAAGAAGGCGCCAAGCCCAAGCCATCAGCATGGCCTCACGGAGCATGATCGTTGAGCGCAACCCAAGCCCACCCTCGGCCTTGGGGAGACAAACGGTACGCCAACTTATATAGTGCCGACCATAGCCCCAAAGGAAGTTCGCGCACATTTTGTCGACCCGAGCGGCAGCGCTCTTAGGAATAAGAGCTCCACTAGTCCAAAAAATGATGATTCCATTAATTATCGAGTTAATGAGCTGCACCCTACCTGCCATAGAGAGGGACGAGGCCTTCCAACCTCCAATGGAGGCCTTCACCCTGTCCACAATGTTTTGCGCCGCAGAGCCCCTGCCATATGAGGATGAAAGGGGGATCCCAAGATACGTTGTTGGGAGGGAACGCCGCAAGACCCCCAATCTAAGGATACAACCGAAGTCATCAGGCGCACCTTTAGGCCTGAATAGTTTACTCTTTCGAGCATTCATTTTCAGCCCGGAGATTTGTTCAAAACAGGCAAGAATCTCTGCCACGGCAAGGAGGGAGGAGGAGGAAGACCTACAGAAGAACAGTAGATCGTCCGCGTATATGATATGGGTGGGAACTAAGGAATTTCCACGGCCAAGTGGAAGGAACTTTTTCTTCTGAACCGAATCATCCACCAGCAGAGAGAGCGATTCCATACCCACAACGAAGAGGAGGGGGCTAAGGGGGTCCCCCTGCCTGAGTCCACGCGTGCCTTTGAAGAAACCTTCCGAAGTTCCATGCAAGAGGATGGAGAAAGAGGCGGAGGAAATGCAGTTCTCAATCCAGGCCACCCATTTTTGGTGGAAACCCAAGAGTGCCAGGGACTTAAGAATGAAGGAGTGTTCTATGGTGTCAAAAGCCTTGGAGAGATCCACCTTTAGGCATGCTTTCTTGTAGTTAGCTTTACGATCAAAAGCCCCTAGAATTTCCTGTGCAAGCCGAGTGCTATCTCCAATGGACCTTCCTTTGACGAACGCCGTTTGATTGCTAGAGATGAGATCGGGCAAGACGGAGGCCAGACGTGAGGCCAGGAGCTTTGCAAAAATCTTATAAATGACGTTGCAGCAAGCAATTGGCCGATAATCCCCCAACCCCTTCGGAGAGCCCACCTTAGGCACTAGGGTGAGAAATGAGTGATTAACCTCGCGAACCATAGAGCCTCCATTGTAAAGGAATTCCATGGCTGCACAGACGTCTGACTTCACAATAGTCCAATGCCTTTTGAAGAATCCCGCGTTGAAGCCGTCCGGGCCCGGCGCCTTAGAGGAAGGGATGCCACAAAGGGCAGCCCAGACTTCCGCCTCATCCCACGGCCGCACAAGCCAAGCACCAGCCTCGTCCGAAAGAATCAAGCGCGGAGGAGGGGGGTCGGGCCTGTGGGGGCGAGGGCCTTCCGGGCTAATGAGGTTAGAAAAGAAGTTTACCGCTTCCTGAGCCACCTCGGAGCTTTTGTCCACCTGCCGGCCGTTACTATCCAGCAGCGAAGGGATGAAATTCCTAGTGGTCCTACCCTTCGCCGAAGAGTGGAAGAAGGAGGTGTTCCTGTCGCCCAAACGGAGCCAATCCACTCTACTTTTCTGCCTCCAGGCAGAATCCAGGTCGTCATCAAGTTTTTCCATGTAGCCCTTAGCGTCAGCTTCCAGCTGAACCATATGTATATCCAACGGATCGACCTTCAGGACCTCATTAATTCTTTGAAGGGTTACCTCCATATCCTTGGACTCCTTGAAGACGTTAGCTTCGTTTTTCGCCCAAGTTCTTAAGTCCTTTTTAACTGCTTTAATTTTCTGAGATAATCGAAATAGCGGGTTACCAGCGACACGAGCCTTCCAAGCATTGGAGACCACCTCCAAGTACCCCGGCCTTGAGGCCCAATAATCAAAATATCTGAACGGGGGTCGTCGTGCTGGCCTTTGAGTGAACCAAATGGACAAGAGAAGATGGTCGCTAGATTTCACAGGGGTGTATATGAGCTTGGAGTGCGGTAGTTGGGAGAGCCACGCGTCATTAACAAGAGCCCGATCAAGGCGGGCAACAATCCTTGCCGGGCCGATCGAGGAATTCGACCAGGACCATGTGTTCCCAGACGCTTCAAGATCCTTAAGCTGACAATCATCGATGCAATTATTGAAGTCATCCATAGCACCCCGCCGGGGGGGGGGAGACCTCCTTTCTTCTCGAGCTGAAACGGACTGAGTTGAAGTCCCCCAAGACCACCCATGGAGGTTGATCAGAATTGTAGGTACCCCTCAGATTATCCCAGAGGTCTCTCCTTGATGAGATGTTGGTATCACCGTAGACAAATGTGACCATGATGTGCAGCCCACCCAGATTGACAGCAGAGAGAGTAATCGCCAGATTTGAGATGTTAATCGGCGTGCAAGACTACGCTGATGCTTTCCAAAGAACGAAAATACGGCCCATTTCCGTGTCGTTGTGTACGAAGTTCCATCCACTAGGGATAGACGACGTAAATCTTCCCATGTTGGCCGGGCGGATCTTAGTTTCAAGGAGGCCGATGAGATCCGCGTTGAACTGCCCATTGATACTCGTTAAGTCCTTCAATAGTTGCCTTTGCTTGCGTGGTCTGTTTAATCCACGCACGTTCAGTGAGGTAATTGACATTAAATTAGATGGTGTTGGCCTGTTCGGCCTAGTTGTTTATTGGAGCCAGCCTGACTCTTCTTTTTCTTGTGCGAAGCTGTAGCCCAAGTGGGGTTACTTACAGCAACGGGTTGCGGAGCCCCAGGCAGAGCTTCGGAGGCGGTGGCATTCTCCACAACAAGAGGGGAGTTGAGGTCGAGGTCTCCAGCAAATCTGGAGGTAGGCTTCCTTGGGGGAGCCGGTGGTCTCTGCAAGAGTGCCTTGGGGCCGAAGGGGAAGGCGCTGAACGGCTTTCCCGCCAACCGCCTATGGCCCTTGCCCTGAATAGAGGCCCCGTCTCCCAGCTCCCGAGAGGCGGGAGGAGGCACCCCGGCCTCAGGATCATTTTCAGCACGGCGGGGGCCCGTCTCCAGCGGCAGCGCTTCCGCAGAGCAAGAGTCACTCGCCAGGCACCGCTGTCCGAGGGCAGAACTGGAGCAACCCGGAGCTTGAAGCGGCCGATCAAGGATGCCTAGGAGGCCATCCAGCGACGAGGGAGAACCATGGCTGATACGCGGACTGGAACACCCCGAGAGATGAGAGGCGGGAGGTCGGGGGCTGCGGGACTGGGAGGTCGGAAGCTCAGGAGCCCGAGGATCCGGGACCTCGCGCGGGGAAGGGACCTCAGGAACCCGAGGATCCGAGGCCACCGGCGAAGTAACAAAGGAGAAGGTTTCTCACTTGGTTGCTAAACATCATACATCGCTGGAGCTTGCAGAAAGGATTTAACTCCTTTTTTTGTTAAAAAATGGCAGGATAACTTCTAATTTTGATTGGAACAAGCACTGTTTGGAGTAAAAAATATCCGCATCCGTATTTGATTTGCATTACCATACATAATACTCGGACTTACTGCGTATGCACTTGCATGAACATGAACCACACAACATATAGGTTTCCGCACATACGGGTACTTGCAGAGTTTTTTCTCTGTACTTTCTCCAAATATATATCTTATCTTATGCTATTTATCTATTTCTTATCAATGTTTAATTTAACCCATTACTTTATTTTTTTATTTTATTGTATTCATAGTCACACTAATTTTGTTTAATTGGCTATTAAGTTCCCAAATCCATTTGTAAAAAATTCATATCCTAATTATGATTATCCATTTTCATGTCCATATTCTTGTTTAAAGCTATGATTTTTAATTATCAATATCCGCAAGATATCCATTTCCATATATTATTTAAAAACGGATAAGATATGCTAACACCCAATATCTGTATCCATCCATTTGCATCCCAAATGCAAACGCATAGACACGTAGTTTACAGATAAAAAATTATATGTTACACAATACACAGAGAACAGAACAACGATATAAACAAAAATATACTAAAATGAGATAATTATGCAAAGGGCTCGACAAGCACATGTTTAAGCAGAAACTCAGAGGCTAATAGCATCTGAAGGCTCATACCGGCAAGCCCACCTCTCTAAACGCATAGAACTTAGTTACGCCAAATATCCTATAAGTTCTCCAAAAAAAACATATACTATGGATGCCATATAAGGGCTTCAAGCCTTTTACGAGAGATCTCTATGGGTCCCAAAAACCTGTCTCATAGCGACAATATACGCCAAATATCTCAGTTCAAAACATGGAATCCTCCCGAATTCAACTCCAATGTTTGTGTTCAAATAATTGAACTGATAGAGCTATTCAAGATCTGTCGTTTGATATCGAATCCCAGCCTCCTGCTGACCAATTCTTATCCACCGTGCCGTGGAGAGTCTCATATCACGCTCTCCTCGCGTCATTTAAACACCCTGCTTCATCTTGAAGCAGAGCATGCCTCTAAGTGCAATATCCACCACTTGTTCATCATCTCTGCAACACGTCAAACTATCCACCACACCGCGTCTCGAGCATCCCAGAATGCTAGTCAGCCTCTGATTCTCCACTCTTTCCACAATCATCTACTAACACTGGTTGCGTCCCCCTCGTCTTCCCACGTCCACCTGGGACTGTTCCATGCCTTGTATTACCCACGACTCAACCTCAAAGAGCTTCGGATGATTTCACGGAAAACAAAGGAATAGACACTGTAAAATAAGAAATTCAATATAATAATAAAATAGCCCACTTATCGTAGGGTCACTGAGTCCTTGATTTTCTTTTAGAAGCCAGTGACAATATCGCAACGCATCGCGAAAACAGTTACACAACTGGAATGTCTTATAAGTTACAAAAGGTTGAAACTAACTGCGGGAGATATAATTACTGTTCTGTAACTTACTACATGACCTGATACAAAAGAAAAGTACTCCAAAATTGAACTGCATCTTGCAGTTTTACACTCTTGATCATCACATGAGCTCGATCTAACCTACATAGTGAAACCTACATAAATTAAACGAGAAGTATTCTACACCTAGTTACAAATAATGTAAAATTTGACCAACTTTCTGGAATCAACTAGGCGCCGGTAAAAATTTTCGGGCTCGATCTGCAGCAGCTTATGGCACAAATCAATGAAGGACAATAGCCAGATCCATTCACATACTAGCAGAAGCATTCTTAAGATCATGTCTGGATTTCCTTGCTTAAATTCAGTATGACTTTTATGTTCATTGCAGCAAGCTCGGCGGCCAAATACTTGAAGACGTAAGGCATTGCAACTGTCTCCATACCTTTGCTTGTTTTGCATGCATGGCATGTAAATGCTTTAGAAGGCTTTCCAGGAGGGAGCCCACTGATTTCCCGGACAGCTCTCTTCTGACGCTGAACGGTGAGTGCTGTAAGGACACTCCCACAGAGTGAGCATACATCAGCTACGTGATAATCAGAGCACGTATGGAGCCTATCATGTAATAGATAGGCAGTTCCATGAGCAAGAAGCGCATCACGTTCCATCTCACCAAAACGGATTCCACCCCCACGCTTTCGACCTCCAATAGGCTGCCTGGTAACTTGGTCAACCATACCAGTGGAACGAACCTATGCCAAGCAACACAAAAACCTGGTCAGAAGACATTAGAAGGTAGCCAATGGATATTGTTGTTTAAACTTAAAAAAGATGGCGAAACCTTTTCCCACTTTTCAATAAGGTCGGCTACATGGATTCTTGTTCAAATCCATGTTAAAAGATTCGACTATTTTTTACGCTGGCTGTCGGCTACCTAATAAAACCCCTACAAGGACGGATTGAACAATGGTTTTTTGAGTGGAAGGCGCACTGCATAAGACCAGACCATTGAAGTGTTGTTTAAACTTAAAAATTTTAAAAAAGACAGTTCAAGAAAAATGACAAGATTATAAACAACAAAACCTCTCACCCGAAATGGAATCAACATTTTTCAATGAAAGGATGACAGCATTGAAGAGGAAAACATTACTGGCAGAGAGTAACGAGAATTTGGACAGACGTAAAACGAACCATGGCTTTCAGGGAGAATTTTGACAACCATACAGCGAGGCAAAATTGGAGACTAAATCAGCAATTTAATATCATTGTAAGATGGGTTAAATCCCATAAGTTGAGCTCAGTCCTTAGCATTCAAATACCGTGTCCAAAGAATTATTGCAAGCAAGCATCATTCTAACAGGCATTATAACACAGAGACCGGTTGAGCTCAGTCCTTAGCATTCAAGTTAATGTTCCATCTTTGGGAGCATCAATGTACCTTATAATAAAAAAATTTAGGTTTTTGTTCATTTATCAAGAATAGATAAATACAGAGACCAGTTGTTTCAGCTTCATGTTATAAAAAAGAAAAAAACATTTACCTGAAATTTATCGGAGACCATGTGCCTAAGTCGCTGGTAATAGACTGGGCCAATAAAAATCTCAAATACCAACTCTGTGCCAAATACACCACTGTACATCACCTCTGTTCCATGGTAATTAAATCCTTTGGCAGACAACAACGGACCTAGATCATCCATAAGAGCAAACGGCTTGAATTCAGATTCCCCTTCAGCTCTAGTGGAGCTGGCAAATGGTGTTGCATCAACAAACTTCCCACCCAAGCTACCGCCCTGGAAGCACATAGAAAAAGGCATGACAAACAGAGGATTTTTTAAAGAGCAAGATAGTAGTAATCTAAAACAATTCGGATACAAGGTAATTCAGAAGAGAAGTTGAGAAGTTGTTAGAATCACAGCCCTCATAAAACCAATAATAACTCATTTGATGATCTTACAAAGTCGCATATGGGTATCAGGTGCTAGGACATCCCCTCCATGGTTTTCCTTCCATCAAGAAGAGTATTCCTTGTAAATCCATGTTCTTTGCGGTTTGCCAGTTTCTATATGGTATCAGTGCCTCCTATATCTAATCAGGGGTTAGGCATTCTTAGGGAGGCTCTTCATGTATTCATTACATGTTGAGGACATATGCGCACATCGTCTTGTTTGGTATAAATTCATAATCATTCCGATCATTGTTCTACTCTCTTGCTCAATAAGGTTGCTTTCATTCACCCTCAACCTTATGTGTGGATTCCATTCTCTACAAGACAAACTCTAGAAAAATAATAATCAAGCATAATAATCAGCAATCAATCAGTAGTCGGTACTCGATCGATTGGGTCACTGACTAAGGATTAATCGATAGTCGGACGAGTAATCAGAATTAGTCGGATTTTAACCGGCTTTGATTTTTTATTTATTTTAAGATATAAATACTTGGTCGTCACCCCATTGACTAGACTAGTCGGACCTACTAATCGGGCCAATCGGGAGACTTTTACAACCATGATTAACCGTTTACAAATCCGTCGCTTTACAATATTGGATTAAACACTAAGATCATTACAAATCAAATATTGTAGGAGAAGCAGAAGAATATGCGAGCTTTCGACTTTCATCGTGCTACCTTGGAGATCTCATGTCCAAGAGCACCATTGTACACTAAGACCAGACACCTTAGATTCTACAGAAAGAGATTAACTAGAAACAAGATATATCAATGATTATATCCTGACAAAGATATCTCCATAGATATCAAGAGTATAATTCTTCCATTAATAACAGATGATATCTGAAGATAAACAACAATATAAGTGCACAAATAATTATCAAAGAATAACACAAGAAATTATATTAATCATATATACATATATATATATATCACATGTAGATAAGCAATATCAAACAATATAATAAATAGCATTCAGTTGAGACGAAGTTGACATTTGCAAAATAGCTTGTAGTTGGCTAGCAAATTGAACACTGCTAATCTGGACCATGGTTCGAAAAAACGCGCCTCGAGGCGCACGAGGCGTACGCCTCGAGGCGAGGCGGTCAGAAATCGCCTCTGAACGACCGCCTCGACAGGGTCCTAAGAGGCGGTCGCCTCAGTTGGTCGAGGCGGTCGAGGCGGTCGAGGCGGTCGAGGCGAAGGCGAGGCGCTCACCGAGGCGTTTTCTTTTTCAAATTATTTTTTTTATGTTAATTCAATTATCCTATTAGCAATTTCAGATGTTTATAAAGATGTATTTGTTTAGGATATAATATATAAGATGAATGCTTAAATTTGGCCGCTTTCATGTTCATATTTACTATTAAACATATTCAATCATGTCAAGAAACTCTTAAATTATGCCTTTAAATATTCAAATCCACAAGTATCATAGAAAAAATTACTCGTAAAATTATTTTTAAGGAGTTTTCAAATAATGAGCTATGTAATATACCAAGAAGGTCAAACAAGATATAATTCAAGGGGAGTTTATGTAATACTCCCATTGAAACAAATCAATATATCCGAACAGCGAGACCCCCGCCTTGTTGGGGTATGGTATGGCAGGAAGGGGAGCATACGACGGTTCTTCAACTTAGGTTAGATGGTTAGAATTTAGGGGAATATCAAAAGATTTAATCTATGATTGGATGGAAAATTAGTAAAAAGACATATACACTTGTATATCTTTTCTTTCAGTGTTCCTATCTTTGTAATTGCATCATATATTATAGTAATTTATATCATATGTTAGTTAGAATATATATATAATTTCATTAGTATATATTCTGTTGTAGTTTTTATAGGTTTTCTCCTTGTAAACTGAGGCTTACGCCTCGACCGCCTCGAGGCTACGCCTCGCCTCGATTCCAGGGAAACCGCCTCGTTCCGTTTTTAGTTTTTTCAAACCTTGATCTGGACACCTTACTTCACAGCTTTTCAACCACGAATATTCTTTTCCAAATATCGAACGAGTCGAAGAGCATCTGCAAAAATATCGAGGAAAGCACTCAAAGAGAGCTTTTTGCTTTTCTAAAGAAAGTAAAAATGATTGTTCGAACGGTGTGTGTTCCAACAATGGGTATGCAGTCCTTTATATAAGAACTCCATAAAAGTAGTCATTGGAAACAAACATGTAAGAAATCAAATATGAATCTTTTATATGGTTGATCAGGTAAGCAAATATGATCGATCAACTGTAATGTTCGATCAGCTAAATATCATTGATCCATCGGTTGATGATCGTTTGAATAGACTTCAAAAATGATCGATAAGTTCAATTATCATTATCGACAAAGAGTGATTAAATAATGGCAACATGTGATCGACAAGGTATGATCGATCAAGGTGCAAAATATGATAGATCAGTTCATCACAAATTCGATATTGCAGAGAAGGAAACTTTTGGTTGAAGACTGAGTTACAACTTTTGCAAACCTAAAACATATAAACATATTACAAGCCTTTTGAACAAGAATAACAAAGTTGAGCATCGACGTTTACTTTAATGCGACAATTTAACACAGTCATTTCGAGCAGCCATGGCTGGTCCCAAGCTCCACTAAATGAGGGTTGCGTTAGGTAGCCGACAGCCAGCGTAAAACAGTTGGAGACAGCTTCCTAAATAATATTTTTTTTAAAAAAATACTATTTAGGAAGTTGCCTCATGACAGTCGAATATTGGATGTACAAATAAAAGGGTTGGTAAAGAAAAGGAGGGTTCCTAAGATCACTAGAACAAGATGGTGGAATCTTCCACTGAAGTAATCGAGCTTCAGGGAGAAGGTTTTAGAAGACTTACCGTGGGATTGTAGCGGATGTGCAAACGAGATGTGGGAGGCAGTAGCATCTTGTATCCGCAAGGTAGCCAAGGAGATGCTAGGAGAGTCAAAGGGAGGAGCTCCAGCTCAAAAGGAGGCTTGGTGGTGGAGTGAAGGGGTGCAAGAGAAGCTAAAAAGTAAAAGAGCATGCTTTAAAGCTATGTCTAAGGATAGAACGGAGAAAACTGTCACAAACTACAAAATAGTGAAGAGGGAAGCTAAGAAGGCTGTAAGCGAGGCTAAGTCAAAAGATTATGAAATTTTGTATAAAAATATCGACTCTAAGAAAGGCCAGAAGGATATATTCAGGTTGGCCAAAGCAACAGAAAGGAAGACCAAAGACCTTTCTCAAGTGAGATGCATTAAGGATGAGGAAGGTCACGTGCTTGTTACTCAGAAGGATATAGAGACTAGATGGGAACAGTACATCCATAAACTTTTCACTGGGGAAGGAAATAGAGACATCACTTTGGGTGATCTAGTTAGTAGTGAAAGTTACTTAAATCATGCAAGTTATATACGGATAGAAAGGAAGTAGACATGGCTTTGAAGGTTATGAGACCTGGGAAAAGTGTAGGACCGGATGACATCCCTGTAAAAGTACGGAGAGTTTTAGGTGAGCGCGGTTTGACTTGAATTACGAATCTATTCAATGTTATTTGACGAAGCAAGAAAATGCCAGAAGATTATAGGAGTATCATGGTGCCTCTTTATAAGAATAAAGGAGACATTCAAAATTGTTCAAATTACAGAGGTATCAAGCTGATGAGTCACACTATGAAAATTTGGGAGCGTGTGATCGAAAGAAGGTTGCGGCAAGTTTCCAACGTAAAAGAAAACCAATTCGGATTCATGTCAGGTCGCACAACTACTGAATCCATCCATTTGCTGAGTAGAACAATGGAGATTTATAGAGCTAAAAGAAAGGACATCGATTTGGAGAAGGCTTATGATTCCGTCCCACTAGAGATATTGTGGAGAGCTTTGGAGAAGAGAGAAGTACCTCTCATATACATTAACCTCATAAAGGACATGTATGATAGAGCTTTATCTTGTGTAAAGACCCTGTCTGGGAAGATTGTCTATTTTGACATCAACATTAGTTTACATCAAGGTTCGGCTTTGAGTCCATTTCTTCTTACTTTGATTATGGACGAGTTGACAAGTCACATTCAGGATGAGTTACCTTGGTGTATGTTATTTGCTAATGATATTGTGTTGATTGACGAGACTAGAGATGGTGTAAATGAGAAGCTTGATGTATGGAGACATGAGTTGGAGTCTTGGAGAGTAAAGGATTTCGTATAAGTAGGGCTAAGACGGAATATATGGAGTGCTCCTTGGATGGAAGCAATGATGAAGGAATCAAGGTGAAGATTGGTGATGATAACATTCGGAAGAAAGATTCTTTTAGATATATGGAATCTATTTTGCAACATGATGGAAAAATTGATGGAGATGTTACTAATAGAATAAATGCAGGTTGGCTAAAGTGAAGAGGAGTCTCTATTGCTCTCTGTGATAAGAAAATTACTTTAGAAATTAAAGTTTTACAAAGCAGTCGTGAGATCTGCAATGCTCTATAGATCTGAATGTTGGCCTGTGAACCATAGACATGTGCAGAGAATGGTTGTAGCAGAAATGAAAATGCTAAAGTGGATGTGTGGACACATAAGCAAGGATCGGATTCGGAATGATGCAATCAGAAAGAAAGTTGGTGTTGCTCCGATCGAGGATAAGATACGAGAAAACCGCTTAAGATGGTTTGGTCATTTGCAAAGAAGATCGGCTGATGCACCAGTTAAGACATGCGAGTATTGGGATGTTGAGCCAGCTAAGAGAGGGCGAGGACATCCCAAGAAGTGTTAGAAAGAGATCATACGAAGGGATCTTAATTTTGTGGATATAAGTCCAGGATTGGCCCAAGATAGATCTGAAAAGAGGCGAAAAATCCATGTAGCCAACCCTACTTTGTTGTTGTTGTTATATGTCGAGCTGAGATCCACAGTTGCAGTCCTTCAATCGCAAAGAATATGCGAGACTACGATACAATCCTGTATGTGTCATCTTTAAAATCACGAAGGACCGACGGGCTTTGGACAAAGGTTTTAGAACATCGATCCGTTCGTATCGATCGATCCGTATCTTGGTCAGGTATGGTGGCCTGTGAAGGAGGTGTCTATCATCTAGAACTGCTACCTACTCTAGAACTCATTTTTTCCATCTTCGGGCGCTCTTTGGCATCAACGTTGAGTCATCCTTCTCTTCCAAAGCTTCATCAGAGCCTTCCCTAAGGACCTCCTATTGTCAGCCTAAAGTGTGAGGCCTGCAAACTGGGGAAGCACAATAAGAGATCCTTTCCTTCCTCTAGTACCACGCATTGCAATAACATTTTTGAGTTTATTCATCTTAATGTACGAAATCCCAACCGATATCTTGATCGTGTTGGATACAGTAACTACGAACTTATTGTGAATGATTTCTCTCGTATGTCATGAACCATTTTATTAAAAAATAAGTCGAATGTCCTACATTTTAATATTCGATTTATCAATGAAATAAAGACTCAATTTGGTACCATTGTAAAAACTCTTAGGTCAGACAATGATAGGGAGTTTCTCTCTCATAACATGCGGTTAATCTTATCTTCTCATGGGATCTTACATCATACATATATCCATACATCCCAACAAAATGAGGCATCCTGATACAAACATTGACATATCCTTGCCATTGCTCGTACCCTGCTTATTGATTGTAATGTCCATTCGACATATTGGGGCGATACGGGCATTACCGTCACCTTTCTTATCAATTGTATGTCCTTTTCCTCTATTGATGAGGATATCCTCATTAATGTCATTTATCTAGTGAAAGCAATGTTTCATGTTCCATGTTCCTCTCAGACTTTATGGCTGTGTCACCTTTGTTCATCTTCGTGGTCCCGGTAAGGACAAGCTGGCAGATATAGCAGTAAAATGTGTATTCCTAGGGTACACAAGAATTTGGAAGGGGTATAGGTTCTATGACTCTCGATCCAGATTGCACTACATATGTGCAGATGTTACATTCTTTGAATCCCATCCCTTTTACTCTAGGTCTAGGACACATGTCTCATCCACGCTCTATGACAAACAATGCTCCTCTCCTAGTTCCAATTCCACAAGATGTTCTACATATGACTACTTCTTCATATGAACTGGAACTATCTCCTTAGGTACAGACAAATGGCACTTCAACTTCCATGGACACAGACACGTTTACCTATGACCCACTGAATAATGTAATCAGTGTTGCAGAAGACGGTATTCGGTATTCAGTCGGAGGGGTCACTGAATAGAGAATAATCGGTATTCGGGCGACTATTCGGAATTATTCGGTTTTGTATTTTTTAATATAAAAACTATTTATAATACATATATTCTTATATTTTTATACATATATGGTCATTATTTAACATGAATCCAAGATAAAAGTACCAATCAATATAATAGACATATGGAATTTGACATTTGTGGCGATACCATGGTAAAATGTAACCCATAAATATTGAAAATTGAAAATAAGAAAATAAAAATATGAAGAGTCAAACTCCAGTCGGGCCAGTCGGCCGAATAGTCGGCCGACTACTCGGTCGGGCCGACTATTGCCCGACTGGAGGTTTGTACAGTCGGGTCCCCCACCGCACCTCATAGTCGGACCGACTATTCGGGATAGTCGGCCGACTATTGCAACACTGGATGTAATTGTCCTTCCAATAGCTATATAAAAGGTCACCCAGTGTAACAATCATCTTATCTTTGTTGTTGCATCCTTCTCTGGCTTGGGTTCCTACTACAGGAGTTCATCAAAGCACTATCCAACATTGTCATTCCTCGAACGCATATCAAGACCCCTCATGTTTCCAGATAGTGACACGCAATGGAAAAAGAGATGTATGCACTAATTCTTGCTATACATGGCAGCTTATTGATCCACTGAGTGAAAATAGGGTAGTTAGATCCAAATGGGTGTACACAGTGACTACTTGCTACAATGCTCATTTAGTGGATAAGAGGTTCATACAAACCTATGGTGTTAACTTCTTAAAGACTATTGGCAGTTACCAAAACTATAGTTATCATGGCAACTCATAAATTGAGGCTTGACGGATTCATAGAATTTTGCAATAAGGTTCTTACTACACCCACGGACTTTTCTTCATCAAATTGAGAAAATAAAGTATAATAATAAGGAATTTGCACATGAGCTCCTCGAGAAGCAAAGTCAAGCTTCTCCCTTCTTCGATACATAGAGTTCCAAGGAATTCATCACAACTAGTGTTAATCAAGGAGCGTGCCTCCTTGCGAGGTTCTCATTGCATGCCACAGTAACATGTGACCGGTACAACATCCTGATGCAACGCTTCCTCACACTCATGCATGAGTATGCAATCTACACCACTGATCACGCCGCTCCGCTTCGAATTGTCTTCACACGTGATCAGGTCTCCACCTCGTTCCCCTATGCAGACATCTCACTCAGGGTAACGCTACTTCTTGCAACCCCCTAGTGTGAGCAGCTGGATCTACCTGATGGCCTTATGTTATTAGATTTGCAATTGAGCTGGCCACCTTGCACCGTTCTTGCAGGGTAGCCTCAAAAAACACAGATCTCTATGTGCAAGTGGCCCATGTTGCTTTCATGGCCAACGCACCATCTTTGGTATTTAGACATTCGTGGGATTATGAGAAACACTGATATAAACGAAGATACATCTCCCTACAATTAGGTGTACCAGAATTGTCCCCTGGAATTTTCTTTCTCAATAGATTATCCTAGAGAGGCATCTTCCTCCAATTTGGTGCAATGACATCTTCAAAGAAGAACTATACATCCTATTTAGAAATAATACACATCCCACAGAGGCATCTAGAATGACGGTTGGCTGCTTCCATCTTCAAAAAAATCAAGCATAATAATGGAGTAAGCCCAAATAGATGTATTCAGATGAAGGTCAAAAGTATACATCCTATTTAGATCACCGCCAATACTGTTTAAAAGAACAGCATCCTCACCAACGAGTTTTCACATAAATTATGATAATATTGACAATAATATATCGGAACAAGAAATCCACTGGTATTTCAAAAAAATGAGAACAGAACAAGCAGCTTATACCTTGGCCGCAATAGATTCCAAAAGCATTGCAATAGTCATCCTTGACGGAAATGCGTGAGGATTTATGATGATATCTGGGCGCATCCCCGAAATTGCAGAGAACGGCATATCAATATCTGGCCATAACTTGGAGCACACACCTTTTTGCCCATGTCTACTGCTAAACTTATCGCCAATGATAGGATTTCTTGGACGACGCAGACGGATATTGACCTGATTTGTTATTTAGAGAGAGGTAAAGGTATTATTATCAAACTCAACCATCTAGAAAGTCGACTACACATAAGGGCACATTTATCAAACACATATCAATATGCAGTCAACTAAACATAGGGGCACATTTACAATATGTGACATATTGACTAGAAGTGCAAGTTCGACTTGTGAGGCATACTTTTCTTTGTTAATAGCAATGCATCTAGCTTTGGACGTCGTTCTAACAAATTAATAGTTTTATCTTCCATTTGGCTAAAAGCATCGTATGAAAAAACGGAAGGCGGAAAAGATGGAACGGGTTGTTGGAATCCAGGAGAGCCGCAGCTTCGGGCGATCGAGGGTAAGACTCAATTTATAATTAAAAATGCACATAAAAATACAGTAAGATATGCCAATAAAATTAAATGCCATCTTACTATTATATAATATATAGTAGCACATTATATGATAGCATTATTGAAATATAAATACCAAAATAAAAGATATAATTTTTCAAATTACCTTTCTACTAAAGTTCCATCTAATCGAAATGGGGTTAATTTAACATAGTTGTCATGAAAAAAAGATAAAATATTAGACACTAAAATATTTGTGATAAAAAATTTGATTTTAAATAGGTCAATGAAATTTATATGTTAAATGGCTAACAAACAATATAGGGCAGTATTGAGATTCATTAAATACTATCTTGTTTATTCCACCATGTTATATTTGACTTTCGCCAACACTAGCAGTCTATTGCTGGCGTCTAGATGGGGTCTCACTGAAGAAAAATAAATTTGTAAGTACCCTTTTCTTTGATATTTGAGGATTTAAGAGTACCTTGTATAAATATAACCTAAACAAACATACCTTGTATTCATCAAAAAGTAACCTAAACAAATTTAATAGTAAATTTGAACATGAAAGAACCATTAAATTTAGGTATTCATCTTGTATAAATATAACCTAAACAAACACACCTTTATACACATTTTAAACAACAAATTGGATAATTGAAATCATAAGAAAATCCTTCAAAAAAGGTGTGTGCCACATACAACGCCTCGTAATGCATCACTCCTCAACCACCTGAACCAAGTGAGGCACATGCCTTGCCAAGGAGTCCAAGGTGTATGCCTCAAGGTTGAATTGGGAGCCTCACCTTTTATACGATGGCTAAGAAAACTTGCAACCATGCACTTTGTTGATAACAAGACCCAACAAGAGTCTAATATTGTTTTCTACTGATAGGGATGATTGGACCCTCGTCGAGTGGAGGAGGCAACCATCGTCTCCACAATTCAAATGAAATGAAGAAGGAAGGAACCCCTTTTATTATGATGGATGAGTGCAATGAACCAGGACCTAGACATGGGATACCATGGAGGATTCCTGGGGAGCAGTTAGAAAGGGCTTAAGTGGGAATGTCATTAGAATTGGGAAAGGTTGGTATGCACCTGTGGCCTTATGCAAGTGGAGCTTACCAATGTATTGGCCTTCAGTTATGGTGTGTTAGGGATGATGGAATGGAGAAGACCACGTATCTATGATCTGACTATGGATTCCACTCTCAAGAAGACCCTACTCATACGAGGTCCCCTCATTTATCAAAACCTGAAGACACTGCAAGAGGCATTAAAAAGCATAACATGGGTCCAGTTCATCATCTATGAAGGTCACCCTAAAGGTTAGTTAGCATATATTCTGGTGGACACTATTGGACTCAAATGACGCACCTTGATTGATGCCCCAATTAAGGTCTAATTGGAAAAGGTAAGGTGACCTCAACATGTAGTATCTTCCATCAGTCAGATGCGCCGGGTTTAACCTGAAATGAATACTTTCTGTAATGGACTAGGCAAGCTGGGTAACCCGACTTCCTTTGCGATGCTCACTAACGGTAGGCCTGAGGGGGGTCTCTTTCAGCCACAGAGAGGTGTCCGACAGGGTTGCCCGTTGGCCCCGTTGTTCTTTGTTCTTGTGACACACATTGGCGGTTATGTTGAGGTTGTTGGTCGGGGGCATCATGGAAGGCCGTATCGATATCAATATCGTATCGATACGATATTTCGACAATATATCGAAGATATATCGCTGAAATATCACCCATATCGACGAGCTTTTGTGAAGAAAATGCCTGGAAATCAGGATATATCGCCATATTGGTGCCCATATCGGTTACATGTCGACAATGATCAGAAAGGCGGCCCAGGCGGCCGCATATGCGGCCGCACATACGTACTCGGGCAATCAAACGCCCCGAGTATTTAATATGCGGCCATAAAGCGGTCAAAGCGCATATTCGCCCGAGTATGCCGCATATGCGGCCGACTTTGTAATAGAGTTCCCGCCCCAAATTTGTTGATTTCTTTCTGCGGAATTCGTAAAGCCTTTTCTGTTCTCCTTCACTTCATAGCCCTAGCGCTTGCACGAGTCACGACAGACCCTTCCCCTCTCGCACGACAGACCCTTCCCCTCTCGCACGAAACGATCTCTCTCCTTCCTCTCTCGCACGAAACGATCTCTCCTTCCGAGCCCTAGCGAAGGAATCTCCTCCACCCTCGAGTTGGCTCCTTCCTCGAGTTGGATCCTTCCTCGAGCCCTAGCAAAGGAATATCGTGCGCAACACGACGCATCAGCCGCAACACGACGCATCTGCCGCCTTCTTAAGAAGCATCTGCCGCTGGCGACGCGTGCTGGTGCTTCTCCAGATATTCCCATCTCCGCCGGCGCGGCGCAGGTAACCACTGAACATAATATATCACTAACTTTCGGTATTTTTGTTTAAGATATCTTTTATTGTTTTGAATCTGATTTTATTTGTGTCTATTATTGTGATATCACAACACAACAGCATTGTTTTGAATCTGATTTTGAATCTGATAAGAGTATATGGGTGTTGTATTATTGTGATAATTGTTTATGGGATTATTCGGAGTTTACAGCAGTAATGTGTTTAATCCAGGAGCACACAACAGTAATATTTATGGGATAATGACGGTCGTATTATTGTGCTAAATGTTTATTCAATTGTGATATCACGGCAGTAATGTTTATGGGATTTTGAATCTAATGTTTAATCCTGAATGTGATAATTTTATTTGGAATGTAGAATCCTGGAGTAATGTTTTCAATTGAATGATTTTGTACCGTTTCTGTTAAGTTTTGTTCTCTTCCCTTTTTTATATGTTCTCATTTCTCTACACCCTCTTTGATCGTTGGGATTCCTCTCTAAGTTGCATAATGACTTTGTTTTAAGAGCTATGACCAAACCACCTGAAATGTATCCCGAGCTCATGATAGTTTGGTTCTTGTTGTAACATGTCAAAACTTAGTAGTTAGTCTAGTTTTATTCAGATTAAACTCGCAAGCTCCTTACATTGATTGTATGCCAGCTCCCTATACTTGTGGTTGTACTTAGGTCTTCATTTGATATACAATTTTAGTTTATTAACTTTTTTGACATGAATTTAGGTCAACATGGACTCGGAACCAACACATTTGGCGGAAAATGTGTTTTTTACTCCACCCGGATCTACCGATCCGGGATGGAAATATGCGTATCTTATGGAGAAGACGGATCCAAATTCCGTGACTTGTCGCTTGTGTGGCAAGGTCTTGAAAGGCGGAATTAACCGAATGAAACAACACCTTAGGGTTGAAAATCTTCACATTCTAATACCTACATTTTTAAAATATAAAATGTCTACTATTTGAATTTATTATTATATTGTTAATTATTTTTAATTAAAATAATAGAAACCGCATAGTCCGCATATACTTCCGCATGCCCGCTTACTCGCTTCAGACCGCCTGACCGAACGAATACCGCATACCGACTTTCTGAACCTTGCATGTCGATATCGATATATCGGGATATATCGCCGATATATTGATATATTTCCTTCTATGGGGGGGCATTGATGCAGACGATATGTCAATGGGGAGATCTCCATCCCCTTGGTGCAATATACCGATGACACTACGGTGTTCCTGGGACCTGATTTTGTTAAAGCTCGTCATGCGACAGCGATCGTGGATGTTTTTGGTGGCATGTCTGGCCTTCGTATCAATAAGGAGAAGACCTCGGTTGTACAATTCGGGATGACAGAGCTGGAGTCGCAGGTGACCGAGGGCATTCTGCGGCGCCCTTCTGGAACTTTGCCTATCAATTACCTCGGGCTTCCTCTGGTGGGTTGTCGTCTGCGAGCTTGCGAGTGGAGGTCGGCGATGGCGAGATTGGAGGACCAACTGGCGGCTTGGAAGGCAACTACGATGTCTACGGGTGGGAAGGTGGTTCTGCTGAACCATGTCCTTTCTACCACAACGATATTATTCTGCTCGACGAGGTTGCCGCTTGTTGGGGTTCACGAGAGGATGGGGGCGCTTATGACAGGGTTTTTGTGGTCGGACGGTAAGCAGCCTAGGAAGGGGTGTCATCTGGTGGACTGGGCCAAGGTGACATCAGCTAAGGGAGAGGGGGATTGGGAGTTCTGAGATTGGGTGTTATAAACAAGGCCTTGGTGAAGAAGTGGGTGATGGGTATTTTGGGGAACACGAAGGAGTTGTTCTGCTGCCTCATTAGCAAGATTTATGGTGTTGCGCTTTCCCTGGAGACCGTTAGTATGCATACTCCATCCGCGTTGTAGCAGGCTATTTCATGGGTGCTTCTGGAGATGACGACGAAGATGCGGCCGGTTTTCGATGATGGATGGCTATTCAAGTTTTGGTTGCATGATTGGATGGGTGACGGTGTCCAAAGAGAGAGATTCTCAAGGTTGTTTGGTCTCAACGGTGATAGGGAGGAATCTGCCGCCAATTTCTGGGAGGATGGTGAGTAAAGGTTTTAGTTCTCATCGGTGTTATCTGATAGAAGGGTGGAGGATCTTTGTAGGTTGCAGAGTGAGCTGGCAAAGCTGGAGGGCCCGTCATCTGGTAGGGACCAATGGTTGTGGGGTGATGGTGGATTTTTGATGAAGAGGGCATATCGACTCTTCACAAATGAGGAGGGTCTGGAGAGTAGAAACATCTGGTAGGATGCCAACATCATATGGAGGAGAAGAATACTCAATAGACTCAAGGTTTTCATGTGGTTATTTAGCTTTAGGAGGGTTCAAACCAAGTATCGACGAGGTCAATGGCTAGGTGTGGATGATCGCCGGTGCGACAGATGCGCCATGGAGGATGTGGACTTGGAACATCTTTTCTTTTCTTGTCTGCAGTCGATGCGGGTTCGGAGGGAGGTGCATATCTCATGGATCTATGCGGAAAGCGGCTCTAGTTTCTAGATTGTATCGGACAGAAGGGTGGTGATAGCCACGCAGAAGTCTCTCTTCCTTTCCCCACCTTGTGGGCTATTTGGTGTAGTAAGAATGCTACGGTTTTACGTGGGCAGTTGTTTTACTCTGAGAATGTTGGTGAGCATTGTAAAGTATTGTGTGTCGCGTGTGTAAACATATATTATTCACTTATGTACCTCTGTGTTATTTTTCTTTCCCGTTGGACTCTTTATGTAATTTACCCATAGGCTACTCTCCCATATAAGAGAGCCTAGGGTTGATGGAATAAACAGGTTCTCTTATTTTTCCCAACATGGTATCAGAGCGACGGTCCTAGACCGGAGTTTTTGAGCCAAAACCCTAACCCTAGCCTACCCTCACGCCTCCACGCACGCCGCACGTCGCCACGCATCGCCGCCTGTTCATCGTCGCTCATACACGCATCGTCGCGCATCGCAGGGCATCGCCGCACTTCGCCGCGCTTCGCCTACGCATCAGTGCCGCCGAGCGCGCTTGTGCGCACCATCAACACCGCTTGTGCGCATGTGTGCGCCTTTGCGTGCGTCTGTGCCCCTCCGCGTGCGCCTGTGTGCGCATGCGTTTGGTTGGTTGCTTGACTCCTACATAATGGGTTTGGTTGCTTGAAGTCTACACATGCAACCAAACCCTTTTATGTTCGTGTAGACAACCGTATTTTTAGTCTACCACTCCAGTCTTATGTTATCAATATGTCAGAAAGCAAGGCAGAGATTCCATCTATAGGTGCCTTCCAAGGTCCAACACCAATTGTGAAGATGGATGGTTCGAACTATGAACTGTGGGCTATGCAGTTCATGAGCATGATGAAGTCAACCGATAAGAAACATATTCTTACTGAAGAAGAGCATGCTGAGAATACTGGAGTCAATGCTTCATGGGAGGCAGATGATGCGTACGCTAAAGTATGGTTGTCTGGAACCCTGGCAATAGAGATTGCCAATGATATTCTTCACCAACCCACAACCAAAGCAATGTGGGGTATTCTGTCTGCTACATATTCTCAAGCGAAGAATGAGACAAAGATTCTTCAACTACAGCATGACATATTTACTATCAAGCAGAATAGACGTCATGTACATTCAATGTAGACATCTCTACAAGGAATGTTTGAGAAGCTTTATAGCTTCATGCCCCTGACAGCCACACCAGAGCAACAGAAGACCTACCGGAATGCTAATATGGTAGAGTTTTCCTCGCTGCCCTTGATCCTGAGTATGAGGCAGCGCGATCCCAGATTTTGGCAGACTCTACTATTCCTCCTATGGAGGAAGCATTTCACAGACTGAGCCGCATTACTGTTCCTTCTGCGACTACGAATCAGACTGCTTCAGTTATGGCTGCCAACTGAGGTCGTGGAGGTCACCATCATCAGGCTCGTGGCCATGTCCCTCGTGGCAGAGGAGGCCGTGTTCGGCCAACGTGCACCTACTGCCATCGCACTGGACATACCGATCTAAGTAGGGTCGGCTATATGGATTCTTCGCCTCCATTCAGATCTATCTTGGGTCAATCCTGGGCTTATATCCAACTAACTAAGACCCCTTCGTATGGTCTTTTTCCAACACTTCTTGGGCTGTATTGCCCTCTCTTAGCAGGCTCAACATCCCAACACTCGCATCTCCTAACTGGTGCATCAGCTGATCTTCTTTACAAATGTCCAAACCATCTTAAGCGGTTTTCTCGCATCTTATTCTCGATCAGAGCTACACCAACTTTCTTTCTGATGGCATCAATCCGAATCCGATCTTTACGTGTGTGTCCACATATCCACCTTAACATTTCCATTTCTACTACATGAATTCTCTGCACATGTCTATGGTTCACAGATCAACATTCAGATCCATAAAGCATAGCAGATCTCACGGCTACTTTGCAAAACTTTTCTTTGATTTTTAAAGGAATTTTCTTATCACAGAGAACAGCAGAGGCTCCTCTCTACTTTAGCCAGCATGCATTTATTCTATTAGTAACATCTCCATAAATTTCTCCATCATGTTGCAGAATAGATCCCAGATATCTAAAGGAAACTCTTCTGAATGTTATCGTCACCAATCTTCACCTCGATTCCTTCACCATTGCTTCCATCAAAGATGCACTCCATATATTCCGTCTTAGCCCTACTTATATGAAATCCTTTAGTCTCCAACTCATGTCTCCAGACCTCAAGCTTCTCATTTACTCCATCTCTAGTCTCGTCAATTAACACAATATCATCATCAAATAACATACACTAAGGTAACTCATCCTGAATGTGTCTTGTCAACTAAGTTCATAATCAAAGTAAAAAGAAATGGACTCAAAGCAGAACCTTGATGTAAACCAATGTTGATGTCAAAATAAGGATGATTCATCCTACAAGAATCTCAACAAAGTCGTTGGATATATCATTCAATGACCAATAAAAAGGGGATATGATTCACAGAAGTCTCAACGAAGCCACATCCCCTTAACATTGAGACACACCCCATAAAGACGACTTTGCGAAAACCAAGTTTTGAAGAATTAGATCCCACACTTTTCCGAGACAATTGAAGACTAATAGGTCAACCTAACCCCCATGAAGGCATCGACTTGTCTTATATCATCCAACAATTATCACCATGAACCATCCATAGGACCACACATCAATACATTCCTCCAAGAAGCCCCCCTCCGTGCATTTCTTTCTCATCCACGCCACAACAACCGCAATCAAGCATTTCAATGTGTCCACCCAACTGTTGCCATAGCTTCACCACAACCTTTGCTTTTTTATTAAAAAAAATATTTAAAATCCGACTTTAACATGTCCTGATTAATTGGGCTTGAAGCATTGAACATAATTTAAGATTTTTACCGTCTATTTTTTGCAGGAAAAATATAATTTGGAAAATGTGGTAAAAAAAACTACGGTGGGGCATGTTCTTGAAGCTGAGATGGTCGTAAGTACGAACACAACCTGTTTGTTTAATATTATTCTGAAGACATTCATTCATAGTCCATTTATGCTTCTGTAGAAAAAGCTGAATCTGAATTAACGAGATCAAAACAGGATTAGACCAATTCAACCCGGCTTTCGTTAGAAAATGATGCGACCACGAATAAAAAGAGAAACAACTTTGAGGAGAAGAGAGTTTTAATCGAAACCTTCAAACTCCAAGAAGACGCAGAATAGTAATCATACAAAAAAGGATATTGCCAGATCTATGTTTGAAATTGTAATGGCTATGATTCAACCTATACCACATATATATGCACGCAAATATACATGCTGACTGGTGCCATTCTCCAGGTTAAAGTCACCTTTTTAAATTTAAAACCAAGAAAACTAGCATGAACTCAGAAGAAAAAACATCAATTTTTTTTGGAAAATAAACATCAGTTTAGAGTCTGAACCTCAATAAAGAAGAGAAGGTGCTTCCTGAAATGCAGGGGAAGAAAAGTAGACATACTTCATTTCCTTTTACTCGTTTTCCTAGTGTTAATGCCTATTTGGGAAATGTCCCTTCATTATTGGTGTACCTTGGTATTTTCCTTCTGAATACCATCATGATTGGATGAGGCCAGGCAAGCAAAGAGACTCTCTTTCACCAGAAAAGACAAATGATATCATTTATCTGCTATTTGTTTTTCAAAAACACATCTCAATCATAGAACAACTAACATAACCTGCTTTTCAAACCACATCCGTGACAACATGGCCTATTACATTCAGAATTTTACAAGTGATAATTCGTTACCTTCTGTTTATAACTTTTGCCAGATGTGCCGTCAACAGAAACATAATCAACAAAAGCTGGTTCTGAACCTTTTAGTACAGTAGTTCTCATTTGGCTAGTCAACG
The DNA here is from genome assembly GCA_037367405.1 of Ottelia alismoides. Classification (NCBI taxonomy): domain Eukaryota; kingdom Viridiplantae; phylum Streptophyta; class Magnoliopsida; order Alismatales; family Hydrocharitaceae; genus Ottelia; species Ottelia alismoides. The sequence goes on from JAZKJV010011366.1 coordinate 127,804, forward strand.
TGTTGTAAGTACTATAAAGCGGCTCCTTTGGTTTTATCATCTACAAGAAAAGTTAAGAAAAAAACTGAAACACATCAAAAGCAACAAAAACCACAATCAAGACATTGCAAAAACCTCGTGCAAAAGTAAGCTCTCACATCTTAAGACATGTAAATACGATGCAATCCTGAAGATTAAAACCAGGACATTCCAATTGTAAAAACATGTCCAAGCGTTAAGATGTAAATAAGTCAAAAGGTTGCACTGAAACTAACCTGGCCAACATATGGAAGGCCATCTGCATCAATGGACTGAGTCTTTGAAGCATCATGACTTCTAGAAAATATTTCCATAGTTTTGTCTGACTTGGCATGGAGAGCCTCCAAATCAATTATATCAGTCTGCGAAGAAGTAGCAAATCAGAAACCGATAAGTTAAGTCTGTAAGATTCACAAATGTAATATATATACTACATAAAATAAATGGAGTGGTCTTTCGTAAGAAGTGCCCGTTTGAGGAAAATGTGGCTCATTGTGCTAAAAATTTTATTGGCTCGTGGAGTCCCTGATTAACTATGATTAAACAGATTTTCTTGTAGTTCACATTCAGCCGATCCTGCTTAATTGTGGGAAAAGGCCTAGTTGTTGGTGTTGTTGCACTTTCTATGTACACAGCCACTTTTGCATCCGAAAAAGCAGTTTTCCCAGCTAAGTCACAAAAATGAGAAATTTCGGTAGTTGTCAAACAACGTACAGTATCAGACCAAAAACACGGATTTTTTCCAATTAAAGGGGGCTCTCTACATATTCTTTGGCGCCATGTACATTAAGCAATGTTGATGCTCACACTTAGATACAACTAGGAAAACTTATGCTTATTGTTATTTCATTCTAATACAGCTTCCGTCTTTGCCACATGTTGTTTGTGATCCAATTTCTCACGCATAGCGGACGCGGTATAACTTCGCTTGTGCCAGGCCCTGCGCACCTGTGCGCCCAGCCCAGTGCCTCCGTAGTCCTCCTAGGCCCCCCCCAGGCCCTGCGCTCCTACGCGCCAGGACCTGCGCACATGCGCACCAGGACTTGCGCATTTGCGCACCGCTGCCCGTCCCTACAGCCTAGGGTGCTGCACCCTATCTCCTCCCTTGTTGGCTGACTGTCTCCATAGCCTCTCCCATCGGCCCTAGCACCTCTTCTCTCCAAGAGGCATTGTCGCACCTCCCTGTTCAATAGGAGACACCACTGTCGAGCCCTCTATTTTGATGAGATCGGTTGCATAAGTCTACATATGCAACCAAACCTCTCTATGTCTGTGAAGACAAACACTTGTCTAAGTCCTCAACCCTAGTCTTCTCCAGTCGCCATGTCAAAAAGCAAGGTAGATATACCCTCCACAGGCATTAAGTGGTCATGCGCCTATAATAAAGATGGATGGATCAAACTATGAACTATGGGCTATGCAGTTCATGGGTATGATGAAGTCTATGGGTAAGAAACCTATTCTTATCGAGGAAGAATCGGCTGAGAAGACCAGGGTTAACGCCTCATGGGAGGCGGATGATGCATATGCCAAAGCTTGGCTTTCAGGTACATTGGCCATAGAGATCGTCAATGATATCTCCATCAGCCCACAACCAAGGCGATGTGGGACATTCTTCACGCTACTTATTCACATGCAAAGAATCAGATAAAGATTTTACAACTCCAGCATGATATCTTTACTATCAAGCAAAATGGACGGCCTCCTCATTCGCTACAAACATCCTTGTGGGTGATGTTAAAGAAGCTTTATAACTTCATGCCTCTCACATATACTCATGAGCAGCAGAAGACTTATAGGAATGCCATCATGGTGGGTGTATTCCCGGCAGCCCTTGATCCTGAGTGCGAGGTAGCCCGTCCTTCAATGGAGGAATCCTTCCGCAGACCCAGTCGGATCACTGCTCCATCTTCTATTGCCACTCAGACGTCCTCAGCGATGGCGGCTTCCCAAGGTCGAGGAGGATCTTCTCAGTTTCGTGGTCGCGGACCTAGGAGCAATGAAGGTCGTGTTCGCCAGCCATGTACTTTCTACCATCGTCCTGGACATACAGAGAATACATGCTACTCCAAGCATGGATTCCATGTCTCTGCTAGATACATGCTTCCTCATTGAATAAATGCTTTGAGGATCTTGTAGCACGATTGAGGGGCATTATACCTCCTTCTGGCTATGTGACGTCTTCATCGACCTCTGGGAGTCATTCAGATTTAGCTGCGTCAGCCTCCTCCAGTACCTCATGTAGTACTTATGCACTCACTAGCAGTAGTGGACGTAATGCTATAGAATGGATTATGGACTCCAGTGTCACACATCATTTGTGTGAAGACAGGGGTCAACTTACAGCCTACAGATACGTTCCTCCAGGACGAATTGTGGTTATTGCATATGGGACTCATTCCTTAATTATTCGACAGGGGAAGATTAGCCTGACACCCTCTACGTATATACAGAATATGTTGCATGCACATGATTTCTCTATGAATTTGTTGTCGATTAGCGAAATTAGGAGGACTATATTGTCGAGCCATTTTTGACCCGTCCTCTCTTGTTTTTCAGAACATCCTTATGGGCAAGGTGATTGGTTGTAGTCGTAAACAGGACGGTCTCTATCAAGGTTCAGGAAAGCGGTATGCGTATGCGTTCGGACTGGTCACCGAATACTGATTAAGCGGTATGCGGGGGCATATGCGGGGTATATGCGCTTCTACGCGGTTTTCTAATTTTAAATTTAAAAATAAATAAATATTTATGAATAACATTACCATTGAATTTATGTATTTAAGTGGAGTTAAAGAATATCTAAGAAAAATGGTTGATGTTAAATAGGATTCGTAATAACAAAACTTCAATATACATACATGCATTACAAGAGCAAAATCTCAATCGACATATATAAAAGATATTCGACGATACATTGCATATACTCGTGAAATCAATACATGAGAAAACCATAAACATTGTATGTACATAATGGTATAATGCATTGCAATTGTATAGAAATGCATGTCATATTCTTACCATTGAATGAAGGAAGAGGTAGAGTTACGGAATTAAGGACCTGAATGAGAAGATTGAAAAGTTGGAGCTGCTGGAGCAGTATGCGGGGCATATGCGGCATATACGGGGCATATGCGGGTCGCATATGCGGAGAGGGTGCTTATTGCACTGATTCATGTAATCGGTGCGGTCTGCATGCCGCTCAGGCATATGCGGCCGCATATGCGGCCCGCGCTGTCGATTTAGTGAACACTGGTCTCTATCACCTAGTTCGAGCCCTTTATGTGGCACATGCGCTTTGCTCATCTCCCGCTGCAGAAATTGTATCATGTTCAGTCTAAGATCTCGCCTCACACGTCCTTTCAGTGTAAGGAGTGTCAGTAGGGGGAAGCATCCACGCTCTACCTTTTCCAGTCGTCAGAGTCGGAGTAGTAGCTCCATTTTTGAGTTGTTTCATATAGATATCCGGCATCCTAGTCGTGTTCTTGATGTCCAGAGGCACATATTTTATCTTGTTGTTGATGATTTCCCTTGTCTGTCTTGGGTCTTTTATTAAAGAATAAATCTGAAGCAGTAGACGTTATCAAAAATTTCGTACTCGAAGTACAAAAAGTCTTTTCTGCTTCTGTGAAAATTGTGAGAACTGATAATGCCCTGGAATTTTGTACAAATACTCTCTCCAATTATTTCTCAACCCAAGAAATCATTCATCAAACATCATGTGTCTATAATCCCCATCAAGGTTGCAAAAATCAGTAGTCGGTACTCGGTCGGCCGCGTCACTGACTAAGGATTAATCGACAGTCGGATGACTAATCGGATTTAGTCGGATTTTAGTAGGCTTTGAATTTTATCATTATTTTAAATATATAACTCATTTAATGCATATATTTACATAGTTTTTGTACATTTTTATACTATCATAATTAAATAAAAAAGTAATTAAATTTAAATAAAACACTAAGCATATTATATTAAGTTTGCTTATAAAAAAAGCAAACCATAATAAGAATATGGTATCTCCAAGCAAAAAATTGGTCGAATAGTGTACCTAGTCGGAATTAGTCGGTATTGAGTCGGTCACCCCACTGACTAGACTAGTCGGACCTACTAGTCGGGCCAGTCGGGCGACTTTTACAACCTTGCCTACCACACCACCACCGCCACCACCTCCTCCTTCACCACCACCATCACCACTACATATGCCACCTCCACTAACTATAACGGTCTCAGTTCCACCATTACCACACCACTATAATCGTCAGCCTGTCTTCGCTCATGGTCACTGCTAATCATCTAGCAAGCACGAGGTATGTTCCGATAACACAGTTTCTAATGATGGATCTAATAGTCTACCTGAGCAGGATTCTTTACAGGGACAGATGTGGAGGCTGCAGATTTAGACCTACCTATTACGCTTCGAAAGCAGAAGCGTAGATGTGTGTTATATCCCATCGCATCCATGGTCTCCTTTGATCGCTTAACTGACGATTTCAGGAATTTTGCAATTGCATTATCAGTCATGGCCATTCCACGGAATTATCAAGAGGCACTGAAGGAAAGTCGGTGGCGTTTGGCTATAGCAGAAGAGATGGTTGCTTTTCAGTCGAGAGGCACTTGGAGTCTCATCCCAGCTCCTATTGGGGTGTCTACAGTAAGATGTAAATGGGTGTTTACAGTTAAGAAAAATGCAGATGGGAGCATCGACGAATACAAGGCACGCCTGGTTGCAGGAGGGTTTACTCATACATACGGGGTGGATTATCTTGACACATTCTCACTACTTGCTCGTCATTCCACCTTACGGATTCTTCTCTCTGTTGTCGTGGTTCGTGATTGGTCGTTGTTTCAGTTAGATGTCAAGAATACATTTCTATATAGTGACCTTCAAGAGAAAGTATACATGCGACAGCCTCCAGGATGTGTTGTTGAGGGGGAGGGTTCACAGGTCTGTAGACTTCATAATGTGATCTATGGCCTTAAGCAAAGTCCTAGAGCTTGCAACTAGAAGCTTGCAGACTTTTTTGAGAAACAGGGGTACAAAGGTGCCAATGCAGATCATTCCCTCTTTATACAGAAAACATCCAGAGGTACGATTGCAATTATGGTGTATGTGGATGATATTCTTATTACAGGAGATGGCATACAAGTAATCAAGAGGGCGAAAGAACTTCTGGGTCGTGAATTTGTCACCAAGGATCTTGGAGCTCTTAGATACTTTCTGGGACTGGAATTTGACAGAAAACAATAAGGGCTTGTGATGACCCAGAGGAAATACGTCACTGATTTGCTAAGTGATACGGGAATGCTTGGATGTCGACCTGTCACTACACCCATGGATCAAACCATGAAACTATGGTGATGATACTGAGGAGGTATCTAGGAGATACAAAGAACTGGTAGGAAAGCTCATGTATGTCACCATTACGAGACCCGATATTTCTTTTGCTGCAAGCCGGGTGAGCCAGTTCATGGAGCAACCGCATCAGGTCCATATGGATGCTATACTTATGATATTCAGGTACCTTAAATCATCTCCAGATGCAGGTCTACTGTTTAGAAAAGGCAAGGAGATCATCATCTCAGCATGCGTGGATGCAGATTATGCAAGGTGTCCAAAGGATAGAAAGTCCACAATCGGATTTGTTGTATATGTTGGAGATTCTCTTGTCTCGCAGAGCAGCAAGAAGTAAATTGTTATATCCAGATCTAGTGTTGAGTCTGAATATAGGGCTATGGCTCAGGTTACTACAGAAATGTTCTGGGTTCGAGTTATTCTTACAGATGTACATATAGAGGTTTCCCTTTATATAGTACTGGAATGTGACAATTAGGCTACTATATTTATTGCAAATAATCCAACATTTCATCAATGCACCAAGCATATCGAGGTCGATTGCACTATATACGAGATACGATTCAGAAGGGGTATATTTCCACATTTCAAGTCAGCTCAGGTGACCAGACTGCAGATATCCTCACCAAAGCCTTACTCAGAGGATTTTTTCAGAAGTGCTCATCCAAGCAGAGAATGATCGACATCTATGCTCCATCTTGAGGGGGGTGTAGAGATATATCTATGTTACGTTATTACTTCTTGTTTCCCGCATTCTTTCTTAATTCCCTTATGAATGCCTTATGTACTTAACCCATAAGCTACTCTCCTATATAAGATAGCTTAGGATTCATAGAATAAACAATTGTCTCCTTTTTCCCAACAAGCTAGAAACTTCTTTGAACAGACTACTAGTTATCCTCACCTAAAGCTTCTCGGAGTGTGGTTCGGAAGTTTAATCTTCACATTTGCACAGTTTCACACCACCGTATTTTTGCATTTGGGAAAAGAAGGATTACTATATTTTCTCCACAATAGCATTTTATTTCTCTGCAGGAAGCATGTGATAATTTTGTGAAAGATGGGACACAAGTCCTGAATATTTTCTATAACGAAATAAACCAACAATTAAATAAAATACTAATCGAACTCTAAATTACTCTCCTTGACTGATAATCAATTTAATCTACCATAAATAATGAGATTACAATTAATCATAATTTATTTAGTGTAAATAAAATTAACCAACCAACTAATTTATGACGAAAACCCTAATGTTAATAAATCCCCTAATCTTCAATTTGCTTCAATTCGATTCGACCCGTTAATTTGGGAAATATTGAATCAATTCAGCACCGCCCGAAAAAATTCAGCTCCCGATGAATAGCATTATCTTTAATCTATCGTAGAAGAATTATACAAAAAGTTGTCGGTTCAACCTCCCAAGGTGAGCCAAGTTTTTCTTTGTTTCAGCATTACGTTCATAATTTTTCCACCGGAGGGCATGGTTGCAAATTTTTTAACCTTCACGTTTACAAACCATACTCTTCCATTTTCCACCAAATTTAACCTTTCCATTTTTAACTTTGGGATGGGGGATTTTTTCTGCAATTCTTCCAGGAGATATTTGTACTCTTTTCTTGGGGGATACGAATCCCATTCTAGAGATCCTAATTTTTGATGGAGGGATACCTCCAAAACTTTCCCCAAACCACTTAAAATACCTGATTTTATGGGATTTGATGCCCATGGGAAATAAATCAAGAGCCCACCATGGGACTCATCCCTTCCATCGTCTTTGACGACCTAAAATTCTAAAGCTAGGGTTAAAACTTAAAACAGGTTAAAACTTAAAACAACAGCGGCAACGCTAAGTCGTGTAATGGCAATGGTTGAGACCAGTTGGCGCCCGAGCTTCATTGTTGCACCAAGGTGCGTGGAGTAAGGCACGACTCATGGTGTTCGATGTCGCTTTGCGGTGGCATCGAATATCCCCGCATTTGTAGATGCACGTGCTCAAGAGGAGTTGTGTGCGCCTTGCAGTGATGGTGTTGCGTCGTTGGCTGCTCCATATACGCAGCCCTAATAGCATGCGATGGCGATGCTTCCAATGTTGGCCCAACGATGAACCACGATGGCAATGGTGTGGGCGATCAAGGGTGAAAGTGGAGGTGGGGTTATTGCTAGCGATGAGAGGGGTTTTGAGGCGGGCACAGGCATCGTTACTGAAGGTGGTGGTGAGGATGATTCAGTGACTAGAGGCATGGCAAGTGGTCGCAAGGTTGCAGGAATGCTACGATCGAGGTTGGTGTTGCATGGGTGGCAAAGGTGACGCAATGACCTCTAGGACAACAGCATGGAACATAGCCAGAACGTCATTGTGTTGGAGTCTTTTTTAATCTTCCTTTTTTCCAAGTAGAATACAACTAGAACTTCATATTCTTCAACCGTGGGATTTCCCTTAAATATGGAACATGTTACATCATGGTTTTCTTCATCTTCTTGTTCCTGAACAACAACTTTGACTGCTAAAAAATTGATGATTCCATATTCTTCATCCGCACCTTCATCGAATATTGGTCATGCGTCTCTATTGTTTTGTATACAACAGTTGCAACAATAAATTCTTCTTCTTGAATACAAATGATGATTTAGGTTTTGTTGCAGACAAATGATTCTTCCTCAATTAGCATGTCCAGCCAATGATATACCTTCACGCTTGACAATACTTATTGCATGAGCCTCTTTGAATGCAAACGCAAACTGCGGGAGAAACAACTCAAATCGAACTTCAAGCACCATTACTCGATGAGATCGGAGGGAGGAGAGAGGAGAGAAGAATAATGTGACTATCTTCGCTGGATGAAGGAGGGTCGAGGTTGAGAGGAGAAACTCTAGAATTTGGGGGGAAGGGGGATAACGGTGCAGGCAATCTCCAAACCAAACCTCAAGTTTCAATTCATAACATGACTTGAACTAAAATGGGCTAGTGCCAGCTCTATATGGGGAGGGGTCTAAGTACAAAGTAGGTAAAAAATGGCAAAGCCTTCTCCCGCTATAGGTAGGGATAGCTAAATGGATTCTAGCTCAAATCCATGTTGAAAGATTTGACAAATATTTTACCTTGGTTGTTGAGTGCAACCTCTACATGGGGGATTTGAACCCTAAGTCATGTAATGGCGATGGTTGAGACCAGTTGGCGCACGAGCTTGTTGAGTGCAACCTCTACGAGCGGAGTCAGGCACGACTCATTGTGTCTGATATGGCTTTGCAGTGGCATCGAATATCCCCACATTTGTTGATGCACGTGCTCAAGAGGAGTTGTGTGCGCCTTGCAGTAATGGTTTTGCGTCGTTGGCTGCTCCATATACGCAGCCCTAACAACATGTGACGGCAATGCTTCCAATGTTGGCCCAACGATGAACCATGGTGGCAATGGTGTGGGCGATCGAGGGTGAAAGTGGAGGTGGGGTTATTGCTAGCGATGGGAGGGGTATTGAGGCGACCACATGCATCGTCATTGAAGGTGGTGGTGATGATGATTCAGTGGCTAGAGGCATGGCAAGTGGTCGCAAGGTTGCAGGAATGCTACGATCGAGGTTGGTGCTGCATGGGTGGCAAAAGTGATGCAATGATCTCTAGGACAACAACATGGAACATAGCCAGAATGTCATTGTGTTGGAGTCCTTTTTTATCTTCCTTTTTTACCAAGTAGAATACAACTAGAACTTCATATTCTTCAACCGTGGGATTTCCCTTAAGTATGGAATATGTTACATCATGATTTTATTCATCTTCTTGGTCTTGTACAAGAACTTCGACTGCTAAAAAATTGATGATTTCATATTCTTCATCCGCACCTTCATCGAATATTGGTTCTGTGTCTCCATTGTTTTGATATACAACAGTTGCAACAATAAATTCTTCTTCTTGGCTGCAAATGATGATTTAGGTTTTGTTGCAGACGAATGATTCATCCTCGATTAGCATATCCAGCCATTGATATACCTTCACGCTTGACAATGCTTATTGCTTGAGCCTCTATGAATGAAAAAGCAGACTGCGGGAGAAACAACTCAAATCGAACTTCAAGCACCATTACTCGATGAGATCGGAGGGAGGAGAGAGGAGAAAAGAATAATGTGAAAATCTTCGCGGGATGAAGGAGGGTCGAGGTTGAGAGGAGAAACTCTAGAATTTGGGGGGAAAGGGGATAATCGTGCAGGCACTCTCCAAACCAAATTTCAAGTTTCAATTCATAACATGACTTGAACTAAAATGGACTAGTGCCAGCTCTATATGGGGAGGGATCTACGTACAAAGTAGGTAAGAAAATGGCAAAGCCTTCTCCCACTATAGGTAGGGATAGCTAAATGGATTCTAGCTCAAATCCATGTAGAAAGATTCGACAAATATTTTACCTTGGTTGTCGACTACCTAATGCAACCTCCACATGGGGAATTGAACCCTTGACTTTTGAGTGGAATGCACAATACACTACCACCAGAATATTTAAGTGTATACTAATTACAAATTTGGTAATGAAAAAAAATAGCAATTAAAGAAAAACTTAATTAGACTATAAATTACTCTAACTCCCTAACTAATTTAATATACCATAAATATTGATATTAGAATCAGTCTTAATTTATTTAACGTAAACAAAATTATCTCTTACTAATTAAGCACAAAAATCATAATGTTAATTGTTGGAGTATATACGTCACATTAGTGATGGATAATTAAATCCCCCATGGTCCAATTATCACATCCAGAGGTTTAGTCTTACATCTAATAGTTGTGGGACTTGGAGAGTCATCGGGGGCTATATAAGAAACCACACATTTATTGTATTAGATATGAGAAAAATTAATGAAAACATCAGCCCCTTGAGGCATTCTCCGGTGGTTTCATCCCGCTCCGTAGGGAGTAGGGTTCCACGTAAAAATCTCGATGTTCTTCATGTTTATTCTTTATATCTGACATTATGTTTCCACATTCTCGATTTCTAACATTGTAACAAAGTGGGTCGGTTCTTGGTTGACTCTTGCATATTTATTTTCGAAGATTATTATTGCTATTCATTCAAATTCAAGATGAATTCTAAGTTTTTTTTTGAAACCCTAATTCTATATGATGGATAGATTCTGTGCAACAGTTCCTGATTTGAAATCCTATGAAATTATTTGATGCTCATATTCAATGTCTGTTTAAAGGTTTTGTAAGGTTTGATTGTTATATTCATGTTATGTACAATTCTGATCATTCCGCAAAGTCTTGCGTTTATAATGAAACCCTGGTTCACTGTCGTCACCAACAACGATCAAGATCTATGTCTCCAGCAAGACCATCAAGAACAGGCACAGCACACTATGATCAAAGGAGTTCCATAAATTCTAGGGTTTCCACAACCCTAGAAAGTTATCAAGTCCTAAAAAGAGAGACCCCTCGCAGGGTGATATTCTTCGAAGGTAGGTTCCCTGATTAAGAAACACTAGTTGGAGTTCAGGTTGCGCAACCATGCAGCAGCAACCTCACAGCAACTATGTTCAGCCCCACATCCGATTATGTGATCAGACCTTCCCCTTTTGAAATCTTCTAGGTGGTTGCACCCTCCAAGTCCCAGTTGATGACACCGCTCATTTAAGACCTTCAAGCGAAGCCTCATCACAATAGAGTCTCCAGGTTACGGAAGAATCACCAGAAGGTGCCGCTTCTCCATGTAATTGATGTCTGCAGGCGGCGCCGCTCCTCAAGGGGGTGCCGCATACATTGTGCGATCTCCTGACGGCAGCTTCAACAGAGGGTTCCCATAGCGGGAACCCTAACATCTTCATGCATAAGAGAAAGGGATCCATACCCTTTCAAATAAATAAAAAGGGAGCTGGTTTGGGCCCAATCAAGCTGTCACTCTTGTTTTAAAAAAGCAAGGGGGTCTGCGTATTCTTTGGGCCCAAAATTGGGGAATTGTCAGAAAAAGGGGAAACATTAAAGGAGAGCCCAGCTTATAAAAAAGGAGACGGATGTGAGTTTTGATGAAGAAAAAAAAAGGGAAAGGGTATGCGTACAAAAAAACCGTACGCGAGAGGAAAAAGGAGACGACTAAAAAAGGAAAAGCCGAAAAAGGATTTCAAGGAAAAAATCGACAAGAAAAGCCGGAAAAAGGAATTTTGAATTGGGTTTATGTGATTTATTCATTTTCTCTCATATTCAGGTCTTCTCCCAACTTGGTTGATGTCTTCTATTATGATCAGTATGGAAGAAAAGGGGAGTATTGTGTAGAGTTATATGGCTCATATTCAGATTCTCCAGTCCATATGTCAGGACAGTTGTGAGACACTACATTTCATATTTAGACACGACATTCAGATTGTTCTGAGTCTACATTTCATATTTAGACACGACATTCAGATTGTTCTGAGTCTACATTTTGAATCTTTGATGCACGCATATGTGATCAGTTGAGATGTCCCCATTTTTTGGTTTGGTCGGCTCAGGATTTTCGTGTGATCCATAGACTCCAGACTATGGATGGAAATATTGGCGATATATCGCCGATATATCGATATCGACATGTGATCGATATGGCAATATATCCCGATTTCCAGACATTTTCATCACAAAGGCTCGTCGATATGGGCAATATTTGAGCGATATATCATCGATATATCGTCGAAATATCGTATCGATACGATATCGAAACGATATCCATATCGATACGGCCTTTCATGTTCCAGAGTAGAGATCACATTCTCTATGTCATTGTGGGTTAGGGTTTTCATGTTGTTTCATAGGGACTCCAGAGTAGAGATCACATTCTTTAAGCCAGTATGGGAGAGACCTAGTTCTCCGATGATGAGATTTAAAGACCTCATGCTCCAATGATTGTGGACTTCGACGAGGATTGTTGCGTAGTTTTCAGTTCGGCCCTTCAGATATGGAGTAGTTGTTCACATTATGCACGGTCTTCTACATATGGGGAGCCCATAGTAGGCATATTCTTTCAAGGGGGGTTCCGTCGACAGGCCCAGGTGATCTGAGTTTGGATATTCTGTAGCGGTTGAGAAAGGAAGTGTCCCCCACTAGAAATCCAACCATGATCAGACAATGGCTAGTCCAGAGGCTTTGTTGGCCAGGCCCCTCTTGTTTTTTCGTTTGATCACAGGGTCATTATGCCTACTTCCTCTGCAAACTCTTCAGCCACGAGAAGGGGAATTGGTAAAAGGGTAAAGCGCTACAAAAACAAAAGAAGCCCAAGTGCGGTAATTAGAGGAAGTTAGGTTATCTCATACTGTAAAGCTCGGGTAGCTTTAGCAACAAGTTTAATCTGAACTTCAGGGATGTCACAAGTTCCTCGATGAAGGTTTTAACTTAGAATGCAAAGGGTCTGGGAGACCTAGAGAAATGGAGTTTGATTAGGGCTCGTTTATTTAATGGTGTTGGGATGTTGTTCTTTTGCACAAAACCAAACCCGCATCCTATTCCAATTTTGTGACAAAGTCTTTAGGGGTTGCTTCTCTCTCAAGCTTCAAGAGTATTAATGTAACTGGTTTTGTAGAGGGATTTCTCATTGCTTGGAAAGACTCCATCTTTACTTTTCTTTCAAGGAAGAAGGGCATACATGTTCTCACGGTTCTTCTAAATAACGACTCTTCAGGATCTCAGTCGGTGGTATCCGGTGTTTATGGCCCCTGTGTACATATTGTTAGGCATGAGCTGTGGATCGATCTTCGTGATGCTAGAAGCACATGCCTAGGGGTGGCATGGCTCAGTGGGCAAGACTTCAATGTTGCTTTACTGAGTGGTGTTGTGATGTTGTTCTTTTGTAAGAAACTAAACTCGCCTCTTGTTCCAACTTTGTGTTGAAATCTCTAAGGGTTGTGTCTCTCTCAAGCTTCAGGAGCATTGATGCAACAGGCCATGCAGGGGGATTTCTCATGGTTTGTGAAGAGAAGAAGGGCATACATTTTCTCACGATTCCTCTAGAAAACAGCTCTTTAGGATCTCAGTTAGCAGTTCCATGTGTCTATGGCAAATATACACAAGTTGTTAGGCCGAAGTTGTAGGTTGATCTTCACGATGCAAGAAGAACGTACCTGAGGGTGGCACAACTTGTTGGGTGAGGCTTCAATGTCACGACGCTTTTCATCTGATCGTCCAAGGTTGAGGGGGCCTTCGCTCCATATTTTGTTGAGTTAGCAGAGCTCATAGATGACCAGGAGCTTGAGGTGTTAGATGCTTCTGACACAGGATTTACATGGAGGAATTCGGGCACTCGCCCATGTATTGACATTTTTTTGGCCATTGTGGAGTTTCTTGATGCTTTCCCTCTCTCGGCATCTAGCTCCACGCCTTGTACTAAGTCTGGTCATATCCCTCTAGTTTGGGACTCCTGTATTGATTCGCCACCGAGTGGTTTCTTCAGTTTTTAACATACCTGCCTTCAAGCCTTAAAAGTAGGATTTTGATTTTGCTTAATTGACAGATCGAAACAAAACGATCGAATTCGACCAAAATTTCGGTCATTTCGATCGTTTTTTGAACTAGGGCCCCCAAATTTCGGCTGATATAAGAAATTTCAGCCAAATTTAGGTCATCCACCGATACTGAAATTCGACCAAAATTTGGCCGAATTTCGGTGAAATTTGATCCCACGCCTGCCTTCAGGAGGATAATTTCAAAAATCTGATCTCCAGCCACTAGTCTTCCACAGATGTCTTAGGATCTGATGTTTATCGTATGGTTCAGAAGCTAACTTAGTTAAGCAAACAGCTTTGCGCTTTTAAGGAGTCTAGACTAGAGAGGCTAGAAGAGCTTGTCGAACAAAGGCAGAAGTGGAGGTTTGCATATTTGATGGGTTCCAGAATATCAGAAAAGTTGTAGCAGAAGAGTTTGAGGAAAGAGCGGTAGCACAAAAATTGATTATGCTTGAAGATAAGAAGCAAGTTGCAGAATGTAAGCAGAGGTCAAGGCACTCTTGGCTAAAAGAAGGCGACGCAAATACCACTTATTTCTATAGAATCGATAGGGAACAACATTGTCATAGTTTCTATGGTGATGAATTGAAAAAGAATGGAAGGAGATCGTGAAATGGGGAGGGGTATTGCTGATTATTTCCATGTTTTCTCGAGAAAACCAAGGGTAGGCCTTGGAGGAGAACTGACCTTGGGGATAGTCAGCTTTATGTGCCTCATGTGAATCATCTTTTGCAAAGCTTCACTACGAAGGAGATGAAAAATGCAGTCCGGAATCTGAATACTGATGGTGTGCCTGGTTCTGATGGGTTCCCTATCGTTTCTCCCTGTCTATTTTGGGCTTTAATTGAGGAAAAGCATCGCCCGAGAGAGGATCTTCTTCAGCCAATGGCAATGGTTTGGGCTATTTGGTTAGCTAGAAATGGTGCAGTCTTTTCTTTGTAGTGTTTATATTACGAAAATGTAATTTCCATTCTATGACTCTTCTCAATCTTTGCTCCAATAAGCTCTCCACGTACTATTCCTTGTCTTTTTAATCTATTTAGGGTGGATAAGATAGTGTGTTTTCCTCTTTTTTGGCTCAAAAAAAATATTTGATCACCTCTCAAAGGTGAGTCTAAGCAACTTCCTCTCCCATCTCCCTAATGGCATTGTTAAATAGGAATTTTTTGCAATAACTTGCTTGGTGGTGAGCCAATTCATCACATGATAGTATCTTGCAAACAAGCCTCATAGTCCTCATTTTCCTCCTTAGGGGGTCCTTACTCCATAGTAAGGTCATAGATCTTGTGTCCAAGGAACACCTTGAATGCTTAGAAACCAAAGACTAGTTCTTGACACCATTTAGCTTACCAAAGATGTGGTTTTTCGAAACATAGAAGCAGAGACAAGCACTTTCAAC
This sequence comes from Ottelia alismoides, assembly GCA_037367405.1. Classification (NCBI taxonomy): domain Eukaryota; kingdom Viridiplantae; phylum Streptophyta; class Magnoliopsida; order Alismatales; family Hydrocharitaceae; genus Ottelia; species Ottelia alismoides. The sequence goes on from JAZKJV010011366.1 coordinate 143,033, forward strand.
TTCGGTGAACTCTCGCTCAGCATGTGATGAGAAAGGACAACTAGGTAAAACGTTCGCATTAAGGTTATAAAACAAAGTTACAAGTGCAAGAAAGGAGATGTGGAGAAAATTAGGTGGAAGGAGCGCTATAGAGGCTGCAGGCAGGGATGTAAAAAATGGCCTAAATGATCGTTTACACGTATGACGTCCTGAACCCCACCGACTATGCCCAGTCGGGCACATATGCGGCCAGGCCGCTTAATCGGCGTTAAACGACCATTTAAACGCTATTTAAACACCGTTTTTTACATCAGCCCTTTTCTAGAGATAGATCTAGCTTAGGATTTTTATAAACACGGTTTAGGCACATACAAATCTATATAGGACACTAGTATTAGATCCCACTTAATGGTCTAGTGGCAGGACAGTGTGTCTATCACACAAAAGACCAGGATTCAAATCCCACTCTTACAGGGGTTGCGTTAGGTAGTCGACGACCAGCGTAAAAAATAGTCGAATCTTTCAACATGGATTTGAGCAAGAATCCATGTAGCTGACCCTACTTATAGTGGGAGAAGGTTTAGTACTAAACTAGTACTAGCAAAGATTGTGGTTTCATATCTTGATACACCATTCATACTATGGTCAAAAGTGAGACTTTTCTCCTCATCATACTTTACTACCCTACATTGCAATACTATTATAAGTAGTACATATGATATGTCAACTATGTCAAAACTGTTAATTAACTAGTAAAGTAAGAAGTTAGTAATTAGGGGTCATTAATTTACAATATTAATTAACCTTGGATACTAATTAAAATAACTCACATCTTGATTGCAAATGTAATATTATTTATGTTTCTTATTAATTATATATGTAAATATTTTTTATTAATTAAAAATACAAAACTGCGTAACCTATTTAAATTCCGTTTAAACTCCCGCATACCGTTTAAACAGTAATAAGTGACCATACCGACTGAATACCGCATACCGCTTTTTGCAACCTTGGCTGCAGGCAAAAAGGGCTAAGCACGTGAAGAAACTTTATGCTAGAAGCAATATAGGGTAAGACCTCTAGCGAGCAGGGAGATGATTTGGGTCACCGATTTGCAAGATAAAACGTCGAAGAAGGCAACACATGGAAAAGGTTGCTAACAAAAAAGGATTGATTTGTTTTTTAGACAAAAAAGGAATGATTTGTGGTGGTAAGGGAGGGGGTAAGAAGTGTTGGAAAGGAAGCCAATGTGGAAAGCTAGAAAGGAGAGGGTGGTGAGGTACGTTAACACAAGTCAAGGTAAAGGAATCACATGATAGAACCTAAAGCAACTTCTAAACAACGGGCAATGTGACGAAGTGGAGAAAAGGAAACACAATTACCAAAACAACCCTTACGCCTCTGTATCAAGTTAAGAGAGGGATAATGGCGAAAATACAAAGAATACAAACAAGAAATAGCAAATATTTCCATAGCTCTAGTACATGGATGGAAAGTAAATGTGTAAAAAGGTCTTATCATAAAGGATTATGCCATTGCACCTGACAAAAACCATAACGTTGTTCTGAACTCATATTCAGATGCACAAAGGAGCAAACATGATAAAAAAAACAATTCAACTATGCAACTTAAACAAGCAAAATTTAACTTTAATAAAGTACTTATAAACTATATCTCTAGAAACAAGTTAACCTGACAAAAACCATAACGTTGTTCTGAACTCATATTCAGATGCACAAAGGAGCAAACATGATAAAAAAAACAATTCAACTATGCAACTTAAACAAGCAAAATTTAACTTTAATAAAGTACTTATAAACTATATCTCTAGAAACAAGTTAACCTGATATATGTGACCACGGCATAGTCCACGCTCTACTGACGACTTGTTCAAAATCATGGCATCCTCCATATCATACCTGATTGAAGAAATCAAAGTTCAATAATAAACATATAACAATAACATTCTAATTAAACAAACACAGACATTATCATGTATAAAACAGTTCAACCAAGATGAAAATAGCAATAGCAATCTTCATAAACAAAGGTAAGCATACCCGGTATATGCTAGAACTGCCACAATCGCATTTGTTCCAAGCGGAAATTCATCCAAGCAGTATTTGTCATAGGCTATAGTCCTCACAATAGGGGATTGCGGAGTCTAAAGAAGGTGATCAAGAAACTATATTATTTCCATCAAAAAGAACATACAGTAAAACTTTTTTATGGAAATGAAAGCATACACATGAGAAGTGCGCTCCAAACTAATGGAGATATTGACAAGGTACTGCATTTAATACTCATCCTAGAACAACATTTACAAGATAGAAGCAACAGAAGAAAGAGCTATACCTAGATATATTTAGTCATAAATAACTTCAATTTTGAATCAGGAAACAAGAATATCTCTCACATACACAACTTGGAGCTAGACAGAAAAAAAATCAAAACAACAAACAGGATTACTTGTTTACAAATACAAAAAAGGTCCAATACTTGATGCAGCTAAACTGGCAGTTGTCAGAAGAATTCCAGATGCATAACAATTCACAGTACAATCCAGCCCAAAACCAGGAACCAGGCACCTAGTGATGATTGGCCCCAAATCTGAAATTTTTCACCGACAGAAATACAGAATCTCAATTTCACTTTAACTGAATTCATTTTCTTGGAACATAAAAAACTGTTGCACCTATTATAATGCTCTGGATCGCCAATTTCACATATCTACCTATTGATCACCCCTCCCCGCCTCGTTTCTTCTGTTGATCCTATACACGCTCTTTCTCCAAAAATGATTTCTCATATAATAAGTATTTTTCTTGGCATCACAAACCGAAGACAATTCACGCAAGCCAGATAAACCCAAAAGATGAATTTTAGGCGACAAATCAGACAACGACAATTCATATAATCTTGCAATAAGATAGAAAATATGTTAGAAAATGTACTAAATGCCAACTTCACCGGCCAATTGATGATCGAACTACCAAAATGTCCTACAAATTCAAATTATAAATTTTTTGTCGAAAAAATTTGTCGATATTTCACCAATGTCGGCCATAATGGGGGAAACGCACACGAAATTTGGGGGAAGATGGAAATTGAGGCTTCCAATGTATTTAGATCAATAAATTAGATAGAAATAAACACTTTTTGCTTTAAAAAGGGTTTAATTGCAGGTTTTTGTAGTAGTATTAACATCATAATCACTGGCACTGCACACGCTGATATGCAGTAAGAATAAGGCATGTTGTTAGAAGTTTAGTCAAGTCGAATGGATTATACTTTATTAGGCTTGAATCGTAACCCATATATTCAGTTGGACACATTGAAGATATTGTTGTTCACCCTCATAGAATATTGATGATCGAAGCTCATCATCTAAATGGGGGGCTAAACAAGATTTAGTTCAAGGATTCCTGCTTAAGTTTAGTATGAGCGAGATGGGGAAATAAACCTATAAGGGACTCTTTTCTATAAAAAAATGAAGAAAAACTTTACAGTAAGCTATATATCCACACATGCAGATATATATTGCTGACATGTCAACCATATTTCAGCGATAGGTGAGGAAAGAAAAAGGATGAGTTTCGACTTCGCAAACCGCTGAAACTGACATATCAAAACAGCCATGATGTTAACTCTTGGACTGCCAAAAAACACATCATCAGCATCCTCACGGTAAAGATAGAGAACATAAAGATGGTATATTAAAGATTTGGACACCCTTTAGTACAAGAGTAATGGAGTGCCACATTTTACATGCTTACTCACAATTGTGAGTGTAATTAATTTTTTCGAGGAAAAAGAGGGTATGATGCCGAGAAGGCTTAACTAATAAACAATAAATTTTCAAAATTTAAATATGTTATCGTTTTCTCAAGTCATCACAATCCAGGAAATAGTTAAAGTATGTCTTAACAAGGCTACTAAGCTAAAATTCTAGCTTGAAATCTGTACAATAAGGTCATTTGTTTAGCAGATCTTGGGTGTCAATCCACTTAACCGTCGCCCATGTATATTTGTACGTATTTCGCCTTTGGTTGACAACAGAATGGAATTCATTATTAGTTTGGGAGATGTTAAGATCATAGTTTTAAAAAACTAGCCTCGATGCGGTGAGGGGTAAGCCTCGAGTCGTTTTGAGGTAAAATAACCTTGAGGTTATGGCCTCAGTCTGTTGAAGTGAGACAAACCTCAATTGGCCGAGCACGTTTCCAGGTAGTAAGGCAAAACCATGGCCTCAAATTTCAGCGAAATTCAGTCGAATTTCTGTCGAATATCGATATCAGTCGAAACCAAAATTCGACCGAAATATAGGGGTCCTAGTACAAAAAATGACCAAAATGACCGAAATTTCGGTCGAAATTCCATCGAAATTCTGTTTTGGTTGATACCGAAATGGTGACCGAAACCGACATTTAGGGCCTTCGGCAAAACTGAGGTGTACGCCTCAGTTGGTCAAGGATGTTTCGAGGCAATGTAGAATAACCAAGGTGCGGCATCACTGGGACTTTGGGGGAAAATTACTTTAAATGAGAAATTACGCCATTTTACATCATTTTTATGAAAGTTGGTATGTATGAAGTTTATAATTGGGGATAATTGTCGCACAATCTGTAGTCCTCGAACAAAATATGGTGGTCTTTTAACTTGTGAGATTATATTCCTTTCAATGAACTTTTTTTAATTCCCAGAAATGGTCAATATATCATACATATGAACATAATTAAGTGATCTTATAATATTCAAATTAAATTAGGCAGCGATTTAAAATAATTTATAGAATTTGAAGTAGATCCTATCCAATTCAATACTTCACTCACACCATAAGTACAAAAAAATCACCCCTTAGTCTGTACAATATTTCAACACTTTGTTCATCTTTAATTTAAAGTCTAGGCTATTTTACAAATTAATCATCGTTTAGTCTTGTACCCACAATGGTCTAATGGTTAGTTAGTATGCCAACCACTCAAAAGACCAGGGTTCAAATCCATCCTTATGGGGGCTGCATTAAGTAGCCAACAAACAGCATAAAAAATAGTCGGATCCTTCAAAATGGTTTTGAGCAAAGATACAGGTAGTCTGCCCTACTTAAAGTGGGAGAAGGCTTCGCGATTTTTCAATCATTGTTTAGTCCAACAAGCATTCTTGTTTTACATTTAGTCAGTGTTCAGAAAGGCGGCCTAGGCGGCCGCATATGCGGCCGCATATGCGGAGGCGGCCCCCCTACCGCACCGAGTATGCTATACTCGGTCAATATGCGGGTCATGGGGTATACTCGGCCGAGTAATCCGCATATGCGGCCGCATATGCGGCCGCATATGTAATAGAGGTGGCTGCCCGGGTGGAAGCTTAAAGCAATCTTGCAAGGTCAACAAGTTAACATGTGATCTATACCACGGTGGAAATATCCAATGAGGAAATTGTCACTTTCAGGTTTTGTGAAGTTCTTGGGACCGTATTACATGCTGCTTATCACAAAAAGGAGGCCGATTGGTGTCATTTGCGGCCATACAATCTACGGAATTACCAAGAGCAGAATGATTGCAATTCCAAATTCCATCGCACGGCCTGATATATCTAATACTAAGGATGGAAACAGGTCTTTTGTCCGATCCACATGTATATATGCAGCGTGCAGTTTTACTGCAAAACATAGTGGTTTTTCTTATTTTTATCTTCATAATGTATAGAGATCCAGATCTGCATCATCAATTACAATTTCCAATATGGTTTGCTCATATTGGATCTCAGATAGTGAATTCTTGTATTGTTAGATAGTAAATATCCACAATGCAATAAACTGCGTTGTGGTCTCTCCTTTGTGTAGAGCACTTTGTAGCCAAGATGTAAGCATCGTTCTTTTGATCTTTGTCTAATCTTTTTTACTTCCCTTTACTTTTTATTAATCAGATTGAGAAAAGATTGAGCAATGAACTAAGCATAGAATGGAGAGAGTCAATAGGCACTAGAGAATCTGTTGCTTTTTAACACGAACAATAGGTGATCTACTTATTATTATATTTTTAATTAATTTTAATTAAAATAATAGAAACCGCATAATCCGCATATACTTCCGCATATACTTCCGCCTACCCGCTTACTCGCTCCAGACCGCCTGACCGAACGAATACCGCATACCGACTTTCTGAACCTTGCATTTAGTTCTTAAATAATCATAGCAATTCAGTTGTCCAACTTGATATAGAGTTTCCGTGTATCTATTCTAATCTCTTAACCATTGTTTTCGAGTATAACATAACACCCAACTCACTTTTCATTAATTTTATCAATATCATGTAAGAACTCCAAATTTCATTTTCCTTCATTAAAGTATCATGAGAATATCGAAGAGAAATGAACTACCTATGTATCTTAACATAGATATAAGTTGTTTGTTTTGTCTTTCCTTTCTAAACATGAGACTTACGGCTCACCTCACATACAGAAAATCACATCGAACTGCCATAGTAAAAAAATTTATTAAGACCATTGTTTTCATGATTATCTCCCCCTCATAGCAGATGGCTTCTAGGTAAATCGACATGTCGTGTTCTCTTGGACTTGACACACATGAGGAGGGCCGCCATCGAAGATATGAAGGACATACATAAAATCGTTATGTTGCCATTGAGAGGATGTACTTTGTTGACAATATCAATCCCCAATTGATGATAGATAACTTTAAAGTTTTGTACTGATCCTAATCCTCCTACAAAGTCATTGGATCACCTAACAGTTTACATCAACTTAGGCCATCAATATTGTCGGAAAAGTTCCCATCATAGCAAGGGCAGGCTCTAAATCCATCACTTTGACATTGTTACATCGATTAATTCATGCCTCAATCTGATGTGATCGGTGAAACTCGATTGGTTAATCGATAAATTGAAGGTTTTGTACTCTCATGATCAATCAACCCTCAATTTAATCACGAATGGAAAGAGACTTCTACCCTTCGCCATGGACATTTGCATTCATTTTAGTCATGTTCGTTCTTCCTTGTTTATTCAGGGTTGCCCACAGTTGAATAGTGAGAACATTGAAGACAAGATTGCAGTGACCTAATTTGTGAAACATTGGCAAAACACTAGTTTTCCTATCTAAGAGTTCTCTACTCAAGTTAACGGTCCATTGGATTTTAACAACACCAATCTTCACCTCGATTCCTTCACCACTGCTTCCATCAAAGGAGCACTCCATATATTCCGTCTTAACCCTACTTATACGAAATTCTTTAGTCTCCAACTCATGTCTCCAGACATCAAGCTTCTCATTTACTCCATCTCTAGTCTCATCAATCAACACAACATCATCAGCAAATAACATACACCAAGATAACTCGTCATGAATGTGACTTGTCAACTCGTCCATAATCAAAGTAAAAAGGAAATGGACTCAAAGTTGAACCTTGATGCATCAAGTAAAAGTTGACCAAAGTTTTATTAATAAGCATGAATTTGATTTCTTTGCCTAAGATATAAACGTTTATACCGTGGCAAACTACTTTGATTAGTTCTAAGCTAAAATAATTAATGACTCCATGAACGATTGAAATTCATTTCCGCATTACGAGCAGTAAAACAATATATAGAAGGGATGAAGAACGTAATGAATATGAATGAATCCTCTCGAAATTCAGGCAATGTTTCGTTTAAAATCATGTAAATATTTCGAAGAAAAGTTCGATAGAGTTTCCTCATGCAAAAAACGATATTTAAGGAAAAACAACTGAGCATTGAAAAGAAAGAAAACAAAAGAATGTGAAGAATCATGACATGGATGAGTGAAGCATGTGAAGAACCATAAGTTCACCGAAGCAAGATGTTACTCAAGTTTCTACATCACATTTTATCATATAATAATGGATATGTAGAGATATTTATAGTATTTGTGTACTCATGAGTTATGTTTACTTTGATTGTTCCATCTTACGTAATTTACCCGTAAGCTTCCTCTATATAAGAGAGCCTAGTGTTTCCTGGAATAAACATGTTCTCAATTCCTCTAACATGGTATCAGAGGCTCCATCCTAAACCCTAGCCGCCCTTCTCTCCCCCCTCCTCCTCCGCGCGGGCACCACCTCCTCCTCTTGTTGCCGCCCCTCCCACCACTCCCCCCTTCCGCCACTCCGTCTTCTTCTCTTCATGGGTTTGAGTGCATAAGTCTACATATGCACTCATATCCCTAAATGTTTATGTAGACGATTTTTTATTGGTCTACAAACTCTAGTTCTTCATCGCCGGCAACTATGTCAGAAAACAAAGTCAATATGCCCTCCATTGGCGCCTTCAAAGATCCAACGTCAATAATGAAAATGGATGGGATGAATAACGAGCTCTGTGCGATGCAGTTCATGAGTCTCACGAAGTCCAACAGTAAGAAGCACATTCTTATCGAAGATAAGAAGCGGAGAAGACAGGGATTTACGCCTCATGGGAGGCTGATGATTCGTATGCCAAGGTCTGGCTTTCTGGCACTCTGACAACGGAGAATGCCAATGATGTCTTCCATCATCTCACGGCTAAGGTCATGTGGGATATTCTTGCTGCGATGTACTCGCAGATGAGAAATGAGACCAAGATCCTCCAACGTCAATATGACATATTTACGATCAAGCAGAATGGTCGGCCATAGCATTCATTGTATACATCTCTACGAGGGATGTTTGAGAACCTTTACAGTATCATTCTCCTGAAAGCGACCCCTGAGCAGCAGAAGACGTTATGGAATGCTACAATGGTGGGGGTCTTGCTAGCGGCACTAGACCCAGAGTATGATTTGGCTCGCTCGCAGATACTGGCGGATGCTACTATTCCTCCAGTGGAGGAAGCGTATCGACGACTCAGCCGCATTATGATTCCTTCTCCAGCTTCCACGCCACCTCCTTCAGCGATGGCTACTTCCCGAGGCAAATGTGCCTCCTCTTTTCATGGTCGTGGACCTCGTGGCCGAGGTGGTCGATTCCGTCAGTCGTGCACCTTCTGTCATCATTCGAGTTATGTGAAAGATACATGCTATTCTAAGCATGGTTTTCCTGCATCTGCCCGTGTAGCCGAGCATGATGTGCCCACACCGCCATCTTTCGATCAGCGATTTGAGTAGCTCATCGCAAGACTACGGGATATCATGCCTCCTGCCACTACTGACTTGCTAGGAGGTCACTCAGACATAGCAGCTTCAGCCTCTGTCAGCACGTCAGCCACAGCAAGCACATCAGGTAGCGTTTATGCCTATACGACTTGTCATAGTTCTGATGTTTCGGAATTGATCATGGACTTCGGCGCGATACATCATCTCTGTCGAGACAGAGATAAGTTCACATCCTGCAGGGAGGCTTCCCCTGAGAAATCGATAGTAATAGCAGAGGGGACTCATTCACCTATCATTGGACAGGGGGAAATTAGTTTACACCCTCCATACGACTGCTGAATGTTTTGCATGCTCCAGATTTCTCAATGAACTTACTTTACATCAGTCAGCTTATAAAGGATTTGCATTGTCGGGCTATCTTTGATACATCGTCTATTATTTTTCTTGACATTCTAACGGGCAGGGTGATTGGTTGTGGTTGTGAGCAGGATGGTCTCTATCGGTTGGTACGCTCCTCCTATGCTGGTGTCTCTTCTCAGTCTAGTAGATCAGCTTCTCCCTTTACCTGGCATCTGCATTTTGGTCATCTTCCTCTTTAGAAGTTGCATCATATCTTGCCCCATATTTCACCAAAGTCTTCTTTTCAGTGTCAAGCCTGTTAGCTGGGAAGCATCACAGGTCTACTTCCCCACGTCGTGAGTCTAGGAGTAGTCGCTCCCTTTTTGAATTGTTGCATGTTGACATTTGGGGTCCGAGTCGTATACCTGATCAGCAGGGACACAGATTTTACCTAGTGGTCGTCGATGATTTCTCTAGATTGTCTTGGGTCTTTTTATTGAAAAATAAATCTGAAGCGGAAGATATAATCAAAAATCTTATCAATGAAGTTCGGAATGTTTTTCTTCTAACGTGAAGATTGTGCACACAGATAATGCCATAGAATTGCACTCGTGCTCTTTCCCATTTCTTCTTGTCTCACGGCATTATTCATCAAACAACTTGTGCCTACACGTCTCAGTAGAACGGTGTTGCAGAAAGAAAACATCGTCATCTTCTTGATATAGCTCGAACTTTACTCATTTATAGTTGTGCTCCTCTGTCTTTTTGGGTGATGATGTTCTTATGGCATGTTATCTGATCAATCGTATGACATCCTCTGTGTTGGGTGAGAAAGTTCCTCTTTCTGTTGTCTTTTCTGACAAGGAATTGTTCTCACTAACTCCTCGTGTTTTTGGTTCAGTTGCTTTGTCCATCAACTCACTCCAGGGATTGATAAGCTCTCACCTAGGATTGTCAAGTATGTGTTTCTTGGGTACTCTCGTACTCAAAAAGGCTACCGATGCTATGATCCTGTCAACAATAGATATTATGTCAGTACCGATGTCACCTTCTTTGAGACCGTCATGTATTTCTCGCCTACAGGTGACAAGATGACCCCTTCCACTATGATTATGAAATTTATGTGCCACCTCCACCTCTACGTCAGCCTGAACACATATCTACTCCTACTGTGCCACCACCGTCACCACCAACACTACCACCACCACCTTTGCAACCACCAGCCCCCCTATACCGAAATTTTATACCCGTCATCTGAATTCTACTCATGGAGGTCGTCGTTCATCCACCATGCCCCAGGTTTGTCCAGGTGATATTAGTAACGATGGGACTGAAAATGCACAAGTGCAGGACAATGAAATACAGAAGGACATTGCTGATGACTTGAATGTACCTACTGCCATGAGGAAGCCCAAGCGGACGTGTGCGTCTTATCCAGTTGCTTCACATGTTTCATTCCATCGTCTCACTAGTGATTTCAAGAGATTTGCTATTGTCTTATCTACCGTGGAGATACCACGGAATTATCAGGATGACTTGAAAAACAGCATCTGGAGGTTAGCCATAAAAGAGGAAATGGCTGCTCTGCGATCTCGTGGTACAAGGAGCTTGAGTGTTGCTCCCCCAGGTGCTTCAGTGGTCAGTTGCAAATGGATCTTTACTGTCAAATATAATGCAAATGGCAGCCTTGATAGCAACAAAGCAAGACTAGCGGCCCGTGGATTCACTCAAACCTATGGCGTGGATTATATGGACACTTTTTCCCCGATGGCACGTCATTCCACTATGCGTTCTTCTATCAGTCATTATAGTACGCGATTGGACCTTGTTCCAGCTTGATGTTAAAAATGAATTTTTATATGGAGATCTGCAGGAAGAAATCTACATGCAGCAGCCTCTGGGGTTTGCTGCTAAGAGGGAGTGTTATATGGTGTGTAGACTTTATAAGGCAATATATGGTCTTAAACAAAGCCCGCGAGCATAGTTTCAAAAGCTTTCAGATCTCATCCAGACGCAAGGGTTCAAAAGATCAAATGCTGGCCATTCTTTGTTTGTCTAGAAGACTCCCAAAGGTAAAGTGGTTATTATGATATATGTTGATGATATACTTGTTACGGGAGATGACATGCAAGGGATAAAGATGGCAAAAACATTTTTATGCCATCAGTTTGTGACTAAGGATCTTGGTACTTTACGATACTTTCTAGGATTGGTGTTTGCGAGGAATGCGCTGGGTCTTGTGAAGACCCAAAGGAAATATATTACAGATATGCTTGTTGAGACATGTACGATCGGGTGTCGACCCTCCACTAATCCCATGGATCCTAGTATGAAGTTATATGGAGATGATACAGAGGAATTTGACAAAAAAAGATTTAGAGAAATGTTGGGAAAACTTCTCAATATTACTATTACCAGACCTGACATTGCTTTTGCAGTTAGTCGAGTGAGTAAATTCATGAAACAGCCCAGACAGGTACACATGGATGTTGTATATATGATACTGAGATATCTTAAGTCGTCTCCAGTTGCAGGATTATTGTTCAGAAAAGAAACAAATCTCTCTACCTCTGCATGTGCTGATGCGGATTATGCAGGATGTCTAAGGGATCAGAAATCTACCTCAAGGTTTGCAGTGTTTGTTGGCAGTTCCTTAGTTTCTTGGAAAAGCAAGAAACAAACAATGGTGGCTATATCTAGTGCGGAATCTGAGTACATAGCCATTGCATAAGGAAGTACGGAGATGACGTGGGTTCGAGCCGTATTAGCATATCTGCATATAGATGTACCATTACCCATGCAGTTACAATGTGACAATCAAGCAGCATTATATATTGCTAATAATTCTGCATTTCATGAAAGGACGAAGCATATTGAGGTAGACGGCCACTATACCAGGGATATGATTCAAAAGGGTTTGATTTCTACTTCCCATGTCAGTTCATGAGAGCAAGCTACATATATCTTTACTAAGCCGCTGCTCAGAGAGCCATTTCATAAATGTTCTTCCAAGTTGAGCATGATTGACATCTATGCTCCATTTTGAGGGGGGTGTAGAGATATTTCTAGTATTTGTGTACTCATGTGTTATGTTTACTTTTATTATTCCATCTTATGTAATTTACCCAAAGGCTTCCTCTATATAAGAGAGCCTAGGGTTTCCTGGTATAAACATGTTCGCATTTCCTCTAACAAGATAGGTGTCCTCATAACATGGGTGGTAAATCATGACAAAGATAGCATGTTCACTGACAGAAGAGATGCTCTCGTCCAAGAAAGGCTACGTTTAGGTTTCTTTCATACATGCTAATACTAATATACAAAAGGTGGGAAACTTGAAAAGCCAGCTCAACTTAGATTGACTCACCTCATACCTAAAGTCGACTAGGAGCGAATCCCATATTTCCCTTGTTGCTCTTATTCCCGGCAGTACTTCGATTGTCGGCTTCTTCGTAGCATCCCTCTCTCAACATCTCAACCTTTATCCTGGAAGGTTATGTATTGAATGGACGGTAGAGAATGAAAGGCTAGCGGTTTTTATAGGCCTCTACCCCACTTACGTGTCATTCTAATGATCACATGAATGATGAATGATACATTGCTTTCTGCATTGGAAGGCTCCTAATACTTAGTCATGTCACTGAGAAAACCATGGAATGTGAAACCATGGTTTAGCCTTAACATTCCCGAAGCTCACGTTTTTGCTAATAAAGCTTAGACAGTGCTAATCAGAATCATTTAGTGCTAAGGACAACTAATTACTCTCAACTCTCATTAGCACTCACTAATCGACCGTTAATGTTTCCTAATCAAACCATGTAACATTAAGCATCATTAGAGACCTTGATCATTGTCAATTAGTAGAAATAACAATAACTAACGGTTAATGAGTCAGTCTACGGTATAGGAACCACAAGCAATGGGTTCTCAGACATAGGAACTTCAAAGAAGAGATTTCTTTCTGGAAGCTCACGACAAGAAGAGGATGGGTGATAGATACACTCTCTTGGGAGATCTCTGGAAGAAAACAAATAGGATGTACACTTTCACTCTCTTTTTCTCACGTATCTATGTCGGAGATATTAATAATGAATAAACTTCTCATTTCTCTTCTCTATTTTTTTCAAATTTTTCAATATTGTTTAAACGGCAATTTTTTTACTCGGATGTTCATTCTTCGGCCATTTTATATTTTACGGGTTCTCCTTACATTTTTCAACAAGCCTTCTTCTGTTTGGATGATTTCTTATCCTTGATTATTTTGGCATTTTGGGCCCTCAAAAGCATAGCTCAAATGAAGAAATAGGGCCAAAACAAATGACAAACCCTAAAATTACCCTTAGTTAATATGTCAAATTAACTGATGTTCATTGCAAACGAGCAATCAGACATCAATCAAAAAGATCACTTAATTAATCTTTCAATTAAATGTGAGCGATCAAATTTATTTTATTTGGGCAATCCCAAGGTCGAACTCAAGGAGGTCGATGTCTCCTTAGGTCAATTTTTAGATGAGGAAGATATTAAGTTTTGAAGTAAAATATTTTTGATAATTTTTTACGCAAAATATGACGGAATGTAAATGCAAAATAGCATGTTTAAGGTCTAATTAGCCTATGTCGGAAATTCCAATTTAATTACCAACTAGTCTTAAAAATCTGGATGACTATTTTTTCTTAATTATGCAACGCAGAATAGACGACACATTTTTGTATTTTTAGGATATAAAATGTATGCATGAAAATTGGACACTTTTTAGGGGTTTTTATGCAATTATTCGTGCAATTGATGTGCAAAAATTATGAAATTTTGTCGGGAGGTTAATTAAGGCAAAAATAGCCCACTGTGAAGATTTGGAATTTTTATGATGTAAAATGAATTTATGGTGAAAAAAATATGCAAACTATGTGATTTCCAATAATCTAATTTTAATAAATAGCAAACCTAATTATTTTTTCGAGATAAAATTATCCTAGAAAAGTCTAATGATGATGTATAAGGGAAAATAAAATCTCCTAAATAACAAGTTTAGGAAGCATTGAAAATAAATATTATAGATCACCACTTAATTTATATTAAGAAAAATATGCGTGCAAATTGAATAACTTTTGGGCACAAAATAAAACAAAACAAATTCTATTTAAAGTGAATTTTAGAGAACTTTTAGCGCAATTATAAATTTATTACAATCTTCCAAAGCAGTTATAGAATTGCAATTTTCTCCACAACAAGTATTAATAAATCAAGTTATGCTCATAAAATTACATTAATCATCCACAATAATAAAGAACTAATGGTTCTAAATAATAAAGAACTAATATATCTAAAAGGTGAAATTTTTAGAATTAAAATATGAGGATAAAAGGCCCTCAAATTAAGATGCAAAGGTAGGGGTTTATGTGCAATACATGGAAAAAAACTAAATTAATAAAAATAATACAAATAGGGGCCAACGTAAAATTACCGAAAATTATTGGGCATGGAGTGCAATTTGGCTTGGGCGGTACGTGAGCCACACACGCTCTGGTCGGTGGGGGCCTTTCTGCAATTTATTGAAAGTCAAGGGGTTGGGTATAATTTGCCCCCCACCTCACATGCGACTCCCGTGGCGAGAGAGGGTCGGACGACAGTCGGTGCTTCAGCGGAGGTTCGGGTCCAAGGCTGAGACGTGGACAACCGAGCCTCCACGTGGAGTGTGGGAGACCGTCAGATCAAATTTGAGCCTTGATCCTACGGACACTGGAGTTGCTGCTGCTCTAAGGCGAATCGGGTCGGCCAGAGCACGAGAAGGTGTGCGAGGGAGGCGGTGAAGCGGTTGTCGAAGAAGCAGTGGCTCAGGGGCTCGCCTACGGCGATGGCTGAAGGCAGAACGACAATCGAGGAGCTTAGAAGGGCCATTGTGGCATTGATCGAAGGCAATGAAGGTGTTGTAGTCCGACATCATCCCCAATTCCTCTTCAAGCGATGATGCACGATTCTTCAAGGTAGATCTATCAAATCTACGTAAAATCGTGCTCCGTATCTCAACTTGATTGAAGGAACTTCATAGCTCGATCGGCTTCTAGCGCAACAACCATCTGCAGCAGAAGGTGGAATAGTCGTTGGGGAAGATGGAAGAGGCGGCAAAGGCGAATGAGCGAAGCGGTGGGAGAAGAGGGTACTACATGGCAGGCGTCGGCAGTAGTCACGTGGCAAGAGAACAAAATAATAATATAATATAATATAAATATAAATACAATGGAGTTAAAAAGGGTGTGATACGTGGTGACTCCAGGAGTGGCCATGTGTCGCTCCTAGAAAATTCAGAAAAAAGCGAAGAAAAATCAATAAAACTAGCAAACGAAGTCAAATCAAAAAGTGGACAACATGAAAGTTGTTCGTCTCGATGAGATCAACAACTTTCGTAAAGGAAACAAAATCAAAAGAAATCATCATTACAAAATGCTTTTTTGGTGGCACTCTATAGATATAAAATACCAGAATGTTGTATTTTGCAATTATTTGGCATTTTTAAATAAGGTAAAAAACAAAATAAAATCAGGTAAAATAGAAAATAATACAACTAACCTATTTTTTTTGGAATTCTCATAAATAAGAAAAAAAGGAATAAAATAAGATGGACATATATAGAGACTTTATATGCATACTCATATTCATTTAGTTTCTTTGATTTTTCCTGTATTTTTTATTTGAATTTTGACATGTTTCATTAAAAAATAAAGCAAAGAAAATAAAAGAAAAAGAAAGAAATCAAAATGAGTTATTTTTTCATAAAATAAAAAGGCCAAATAAGTCGATATGTATAATGTACAACGATCCCAAAATCCAGGTTTCGCATATGAATCTTATTCATTTGAATTTGGTCTTATTTCGTAGATAATTGAATGTACATTAATTCAAAAGTGAATAGTGGTTTATAGGAGACTGTGCGAGAGAGATATTCACACGTTAGTATTTTTTTGGTATTTTTCCTTGATTAGTGTAAGTAATATGTACACAATAAAGTCAATTTTATTTTATTTTTACTTAATGAAAAATAATTCAAAATAGGAGAAATTATAGTAATAAACATGCGATAATGTACATGATTTTTGGTCTTCTTATTTAATGCAAACGTTAAAATGTGAATTTTATTCACATATGCACAAATGGTAAAAATGCAATATAGATGAATAAATGCAATGAATTAAATGAGAACGGGGCTCTATTTTCATCTTTTAGAGTGATGAATCACATATTTATCAACCCTCTATACTTAAACATTGCTCGTCCTCGAGCAACGAAAATGAGATGCATAAGTGAAATAACATCGGATTCCATACCAAGGTCATGAACAAAAGGTGAAAATAGAGCTCGACTCGACCTTAGGATTAGATTAGTAATGTGATGGAACTCCTTATGGTAATCAGGATTTTCAGAACAACGGTCTCCAAGTTGTACAAGTCATCATCCAGACCCGGGTCAGAAGTCAACTTAGATCACCTCCCTCCTTAAGCATCCCACATGAACACTGAATAACCATCTCTAGTGTGTGAAGGGTATTTACTCTTCCCATCCTAGATGTCGAACTAACATGCAAACACCTCCCCCAGTAACTTTTCCTCGAGGAGTCAGGTATTTCCTTCTAAGTACAGACAGGAACGTGCTAGTTTACAATGAGCAGGGAAGAAGTCTAAAAGAATGGGAAAAGAAGTGGAGAGTGACCAATGTAGTCAGCTCTCCTTTGAAGCTTGATCGGCATAACCAAGTATCCACCAGATCTACTGGCTACCAGAAACTTAGACCATTATGGTCAAAAATTGCTCTTTTTCGGATTGGCTTCTTTTTGGTATAATTTGTGGCTGCTCTGTATTGATCTTTTATGCCATGATAGATATAGAAACTTTTATTCCACCCATATTTTAAGGTATTAAAAAATTGTGCTAGCAATTCATCTCTCATCTGAAGCTTTATTTCAACATGGTACTCCGATCTTTAGATGACCACGCCACAAACGAAAAAGACACATAATCTTCCAACACCTCGTCTGAGATAAGCTAGCTGTGCAGTGTAGAGTATAGATTAGTTCTTATCCAATAGTCTAATCAGAATGAGGCTACCAGGCTAGACATTAAGAGTCAAGTTCCATACACTGCCTTATAGACTTGGAGAATTAAGTTTAAGACATGAAGTTTCTAAAATCTTACTTCTCAAAGTAGTTCCTCAAAAATTAAAATAGATTAAGGTCAGGTCAAGTCTACTCTCGATTTTTCCTCGTGACTCAATTTGGAACCCACTAACTTTCCACTTTGCATATGCACGGTATGCTAATGAAATGCAGATGAAGTGAAATGCATATGATGAAGTACAAATTTTTGAATGCTGATGATTTTTTTATAAAAGAATGACTAAGAAGCCATTTTATTTTAAAAAAGTTTTTTGTTTTTTTGTTATACCTCCTATTTTACAACTATCTTACAAAAGTATTATTTACAAGAATTTTACATCAATTTTACAAAAGAGTTATTTACAAGGATTTTACAAGATTATACAAGTTGAAAAATACAGTATACGTGTATTTTCAAAATATACACATTATACAAATTTACATGTATTTTACACATTTTCCAAAAAAAATTACCAATTTTATCCATCACGTAACTATTGAATATTATATATGTAAAATACGTGAAAGTACGAGCTATGGTAAAGTATATATGTAATATATACACCCCATAAACTTAATGGGTGTTAAGTTCTCAAAGCACAAGAAGCGAGGAAAAGACATAGCTCAAGCTACGCGTACGAGAGCGAAAAGATAGAAGTATATAAGTCAACACGCATCTCTATACTTAGGCTTTGATTAGCTTAAGTGTATAAGAAGATCTAAAATGTTGCAGTCGAGGTTAAGAAGAGAAGAAATGGATGAATATACAGGGCGGGCATCGATCTCCCCTAAACATAGGCTCTAGACAACCTAAATATAAAAGGAGTAAGAGAACCGATGGGATTGGAGATATACAACAAGGTAGTGATCTGAATCTTTGTGATGCTTCTGATGGCAAGAGATCAATGTTCCAAGGCATCAAGCGCACGCACTATGTATGTCTTCTGAATCTGCCTCCCGCATGAAAACAATCAACTCAACACGGACTAACCATTCATACGATTCGACAAAGTACTTCAGCAGTTGTCCATTCACTAGGAATGTGCGTACTCCATCTGTAAGATCTGAGATCTAAACATATCCACAGTCATACACGACACGGATAAGATACAGGCTCGTCCACTTGGACTGGAGCTTCCCTTGAAAAATCTCCAGCCTTGTATTGAACAAGCATATCTTTTGTCCAAGAAAAAAGCTCTTTCATCTGATAAATCTGTCATGCCAATGCTTAGCCTTGTCCATGTATACCAAACCGTTGTCGTATGCTCGGTTTCTGATTTCCACAAGTTTATTCAGATCCATCTCTCTTTGTTTTTTGTCCTAAGTGTGTGTTCTAATTGACCCTTTTCATTGCCCATTCCGATTTGTGCACTAATTATGCGGGCAAATAACACAGCTTCCCAAATACCATCTTGAATGAAAGGTTCCTACTTGTATCTTGTAAGTTGTCATGTAAGTGCAAAGGACTTGGTCCAAGAGCTAGGACCGGTCCTTCCTGTTCGAACAGACAAGCTTCTGCAATATGGTATTAACCCCCCATACAACACAGTCCAAGAGTTGTCATGCCATTGATCTATGGTTGGTTAGTCCTGCAAGCTCAAAGGACTTGGTCCAAGAGCGGCTTTGCTATTGGTCTTCAGGTGGTAAGGACTAGCGACACGGTGTTCGATGTTGTAATCATTCACAAGCTTCTTTACATGTCTATTTACAAAATGACAACCCCCATCGGATATCAACACTTTAGGGACCATGCACCTAGAAATAATATACTCTCTAAAAAACTTATATACAATCCAAGTACTCTTTTTCCGTAACTGTAAGCATCTCTTTTTCCGTAACTGTGCAGTTACGTTGAGAAGGATCAAGCACTTTACTAGCGTAGTATACAGTAAACGAGACATCATCCCTCCTCTATCCTAACACAACCACAACAACAAAATCAAAGATGTTTATTATGATCTCAAAAGAAAGAGTCCAGACTGTGGCTTGCAAGATGGGGGTGTTCATGATCATTCATTGTAATTGCTTAAAGACATCAAGAAACTCGTGATTAACAATAAACTCCATGTCCATGCTCAAAAGCTCAATTAGCAGTCGGAAGATCTTTGAAAAATCATTTATAAATCTCATGTAAAATCCGACATGCCCAAAGAAAGACCGCAACTAATTCACGTTGGTTGTTTTTACAGTCGTCTGATCACATACATTTTGGCAGGGTCAACCTCCATTCATCTCTTTGAGATGACATGCCCCAAGACAATGCCCTCCGTCGCCACGAAGTGACTCTTCTCCTAGGAGAGCACTAGATTAACCTCACAAAATCTTTTGAGGACGCGGACCAAAATTCTAAGACAAAAATCAAAGGAGCCACCGTGCATTGAGAAGTCACCAATTAAGACTTCAAGGAATTCACCAACCATCTCAACGAATACAGCAATCATACACTTTTGAAATGCACTGGGAGCATTGCATAACACAAAGTGCATATGCCTGAAAGGAGCATGTGAATGTGGTTTTCTCCTAGTCCTCAGGAACAATAACTACATGGATGTAGCCCAAGAACCCATTTAAGAAACAGAAAATTTATTTTCCTGTCAGTCTTTCCAATATCTGATAAATAAATGGTAGGAAAATAATCCTTCTTCGTCGCGACATTCATGATCTCCTCTCTATCCTCGTTGGTGGTCGTTTGAATTCCCGACTTCTTTGGGACAACATGAATAGGTGCCACCCATTTGGAAACGGAGATGGAATAAATAAAACACGTGTCGCACCATTTCTCGGTTTTCTTCTTTACGACCTCTCACAAATTTGGATTCAACCTACGTTGGAATTTACGAGAGTGTATAATTTCATTATCGAGACAGATACGATGCGAACACAAAGTGGGGTTCTTTCCATGGAGATCGAAAATGCTCCAGCATATCATCATACGGTTTTTCTCCTCGATCTATAGCAAGCGAGATTGCTGCTCTTCGGTCGATCGTGAACTGATGATGACCGTAAGCTTCTTCCCTTGTCTCGCAAGGAAGGTATACTAGAGTGTTGTGGGTAATGTTTTGAGATCAGGTAAAGTGTGATCATGAAGCAAATCTGATTCTGTGCAGATATTGTCTGGATGTCTCTGGAGTAACCGCCACTAACTGAATCGACTCAAGAGTCGAATCGTTAAAAGTTATCTAATCAATCCGTGAAAGTCGTGTCCGACTTGTCGTCCTCATTTTCAATTTTTCCAAAAGGGGTAAGGATTGATGGACCCAGTTGGGCCTCTGTGTCATGAAGATGTAGGTGGATGTAATCTCTATGTGGTTTGCACATTGTAATTCATCCCGAGGAATCTCGCAAACGGTATCATGGACAATGCTCTCTCCAGAGGAGAGGGACGTATCTCAGCTAGCTCGGTTCTATCGTCATGGCCCAACAGTGTCTACATGAACACAACCTGCTTTTGATGAAGAGTATTCCATGCTGGATTCAGAAACTAGCCTTTGCCACCTTGTTTGCTTCATTTCTAGTTCCACATCCTCGCCGGAATTTTGAATTGAATCTTCCCAACCTTGTAGTCAAATAAGGCCCCCGTTGTCCACACGAAGGACCGTCCAAGTATGATTTGAGAATCTCTCTAATTCCGAGGGATCCTCATATCAAGAACTGTGAAGTGCATCATCTAATCATGTCCCTCGACAATGACGATAGTATTCCTCAATTCTCCCATGGACCCCTTAGTTGACTTGTCAACAAACCGAAAAAGGCTCTAGATTTCCTAAGATGTCCTAGATTTAGTCTCTCACAGAGAACTATTGGCATGAGATTAACTAAAAATCCATTATCCAGAAGAGTGTCTTCAAACGTAGTGTAATCGACATAACTCACCACATAATGGGCACCCACGTCCAATCATTTCCATGGAAACGCATTCTTAATGGAGCAAGTAACGACTCATGACAAAACGTACTTCATTTAGGTGTGCATCTCACAATAAGATATTTTTGGAATGCAGGGGCCATATCTGCATACTTATCAAAGGGATTGTGACCTTACAAATCTCTGCCATCTCAAGGCCATTTTTTGGATTTTTTTGGATTTCTTCTTTCCACCCTTAAAAGCACGAAGGAAGGGGATTATTGAGCACAACTCAGATTTTGAAATCAAAACATGCTCATTTTTATTCAAACGAGAAACTGAGTTCTGTACAGGACTGACCCACCCGGACTCTTTTTGGACAGAAATTCATGAAAAGAAAACTGAGGTGCATCTTCTATTGTTAGTGCTTCCTCCTCAGACGGAGGTGCAAACTCTTTATCAGGCTCGCTTCATTCACTACCGATACTCCTCTCCTTTTTATTCTTTCTGTTTTTCAGCTTTTTTATTTTTTGGCAATTAGCATCCTTCATATTATGTTGAAGGAGGTATTGGTAGTAGAGATGATGCTCCTCTGCCTCCAAGTTCTCATGTAGACACTTGGCGGCATATTCCTCCAGCTCTCGTGCCCGATCAGGTATGATGACAGATGTTCCGCTCCTAGGGGACATGTGATTCACATTATCATATGAAAGGATCCCATGTTCAGATCTTGAGTAATCTAAATGGTCGGTGCTTACTTTGATTCAGCTTGTTGGGACCAAGGTTGCAAAAGTCGGTAATCGATACTCGGTCGGCTGGGTCACTGACTAAGGATTTATCAGCAGTCGGACGACTGATAGGATTTAGTCGGACTTTAATCAGCTTTGAATTTTAAGATTATTTTAAGTATATAACTCATTTTAGTACAAATATTTGCATAGATTTCGTACATTTTTATACTACCATAATAAAATAAAATAAGTAATTGAGTTTAATCGAAACAATAAGCATATTATAATAAGTTTGCTTAAAAAAAGAAAAACATTTAAAAATATGGTATCTACAAGCAAAAATTGATCTATTAGTGTACCTAATCGGAATTAGTCGGTACGATCGGCAACCCCACTGACTAAACTAGTCGGACCTACTAGTCGGGCTAGTCGAGCGACTTTTATAACATTAGTTGGGATTAGCCTGAACCTGGGTGAAAATAACAGTTCTTGGTGCCACATGCTAATCCTGGTTACGTGAGACCTGGTTGACATCTATCCTCATGTCATGATAATTGTTCTACATCTCTTGAACCGTATCGGTCAAAGACTGAATGACCAAGGTGTGGGACCCTAAATTAGTGGCAAGCGAGGTCGGTTGTTGTTGTTGGTTGTTGCTGCTAGGTGAAAATTGCAGTTCTTGGTGCCACCTGCTAATCCTGGTTACGTGAGACCGGATTGAGATATGTCCTCAGGTCATGATAATTGTTCTACATCTATTGAACCGTATCGGTCAAAGACTGAATGACCAAGGTGTGGGACCCTAAATTACTGGCAAGCAACATCGATTGTTGCTGTTGTTGGCTGGAGGATGGGTGACGTCGATGTTTGTACATGCCCTAATAGTATTGTTGATGAGGGTAGGACTGTGAGGTGTAAGGTGGAGGTGGACCCAGCTGACCAGAATGAAAAGTATGTTGATGTTGCTGGTGGGATTGGTATCCTTGTCCTAGTATGTATTGTACAACGTGCGGTATGGGGACGGAGCCGGTGTCCTGGTAAGCTAGAGACGATCGATGTGGTTGAACATTTCCTATCCCCGACTATCAGCAGATGGAGTCATACGTGTACCACAGCTCGTTGATCTCAAACACCTGCAGAGGCTACTCGTAGATTGTCTCGACCTGCGGGGGTGCATGATGCTCCTGTTGAGTATATTGCTGCTCCTCAACCCAGCTGCTCTGAGGCCCCTGTATCTGCTCATGTACGAGGTGAACTCGATGTACATGTGCAGCTGGTGCAAAAGGGGCAGGTGGTCGCATCTTGACTACCCTCTCAGATAATTCCTCCATTTGCTTTGGCAATAGTGAAAGCACCTCAAGGCCATTGACCCTCTTGTGGATCTAATCTACCACGATAAGCCTATTAGCGATTATCCACATGATGGGGATGAGACCATATGTCAAACCGCTACAGTCTTTCTAGGTGTCTCAAGAGTTAGGCATAAGGGACACAGCTGATAGGCCTCGACGGCCTAAGATCTGCCTGTTTGAGCCATCTGCACTAAGATCTTCTCTACGACATCTTCATTTTTTCAGATAGCTACCACCACAAGCTGCACTCACAAACTCATGCATCTCAGGAGCCATACCACAGAACAAGGTCTGGACTAAAATTGCTTTGATAATGCCATGGCAAAGGTATCTTTGCATTAAATCATTGATTCCAATATCTCATGCTTCATAGAATGGCTCACGGAGACCTTGGGAGAAACTAACGATCTTTGTCCTTATATGGTTAATCCTACGGAGTGGGTAGAACATCTTGAAGAACAAATCTTTGAATTGCAATCAGATCCTGCACTAACCTCGAGATTCTTCAACCAAAGGGAAGCCTAATCTCATAAGGTGAAAGGGGTAGCCTTCAGCTCGATGTAATCTTGCCAAACCCTAGATGACTAAAGTTGTAACACATCAAGTTGAAGTCTCTCAGAAACGTATATGATTCTTCTCTGGCATTCTCGTTATACTTCGGTAAGAGCCCAAGGAAGTGGGGATTCAAATCAAATGCATCAAGTGGAATAATCGGTACTAACTAGCTATTAATCTCATTCTAGGCAGGGATGTAAGCATCCATAAGATCAGCATTTTGTTGTTCTGCTCTAGCTAAACGGTAAGGACTTGTTGCATCGGGTCATTTATGTTATCTTCATCCTCAATGTTCCTCTAAGGAGGCATCTTGATCTTTGCTTCGACTTCTTAACCTTCAAAATAAAGAGGATTGAAATTAATAGAGTCGAAAGAAATAGACCTAGAATCATCGAGGTGAGGGTTTTCTTCAGTGTGGTGAGAGAAGAGAGGATCGATCTGGGTCCGACCAATCCTCGAGAAGAAAATTGATTTATTGACTGTGGTCCTATGGGAAGAGTTGACTGTGGTCCTGGCCTGTGCAGATAGTCGGTTAGGGGTGGTCAGTGAGAGGATCACGAAGTCCCAGCAAAAATAACCACAATCCTACATTCACGATGTCAAGCGATACGGAGAGAAATCACGAATAATGAAGTCAAGAGAGATGGTGAAGGCATAAGTGTTTGATGTTTGATCTTGATAAATACGCATAATGCAAACACAATTCAAACCCCATTCTCACCAACTGCACATAGTGAAGTCCCAAAAATCCAGTCAATTATTTTTTCAATTTTATGTTGATAAAACAATCTTATAAGTTCATTACATATAGTGCGTCCACTTATACCCAGTGGTTCTCATGATCACTGTTGCAATAGTCGACCAACTATCCTAAATAGTCGGTCCGACTATGTTATGAGGGGGTCCCGGATTGAACAGACCTCCAATCGATTAATAGCCGGCCCGATCGAATAGTCAGCTGACTATTCGGCCAGTTGGAGTTTGACTTTTGATATTTTGATTTTTTTTATTTCCAATTTACAATATTTATGGGTTACATTTTACCACGGTATCGCCATAAACGTCAAATTCTATATATCTATTATATTGATTGGTACTTTTATCTTGGATTCATGTTAACTAATAACCATATACGTATAAAAATATTAGAATATATGTATTATAAATAATTTTTATATTAAAAATATAAAACCGAATAATTATGTATAGTCGTATGAATACCGATTATTCTTTGTTTAATGACCCATCCGAGTGAATATCGAATATCGTCTTCTGCAACACTGCTCCCGATAAATCCCAATCAAAGAGGTGATCTTCCCGGGCTGATGGGTTTCAGTAACACACCTCTAAGAAGATTTGATTACCACTTACACAAGCAAAACATAATCTAAGATAAAAAGCAGGCCCTTACAGCTCCCAAATCCGCGAGAGTCGGAAATGGAGACTTAATGGACAAGTTAAAAAAACTGGAACACAACCTTAGTGGATGCGTCCTCACCCACTTTGTTGGGGCTAAGTACCTGTGTCCAAGGACGGGTTTACTCTCCTGAAATACAATTCTTGATTTTATTCCTTTTATATAAGTTGATCTTGTTTAGCAGACCCAATTTTAAAATGATTATCATTAAAATCTTTAATGAGCAAATATAATCACGTCTACCATCCAGTAAGAGAAAACAAGGGGAGGAATCGAGAAAAGCAAATGAATGTGAAACAATGATAGTATGCTCAGTTAACAATACTTAGAGTGCTTCCCCATTTTCTTCATGTGGGATACAAAATAATTAATTAAATCTATTCTAAATGAACTGCAAGCCGACAAAAACCGCTCCTAGTAGTCAGGAAGAAATAGATTCGAATTTGACTTAATCGAACAATCTAAGGTGTGTATTGTTAATGTGAAGTGTGGTCCTAATAGAGTACGAGCATAAGCAATAAAGTATTCTTATAAAAATGCTCTAAGAACCACGAGTGCAGGTCCACCCTACGAACCCCTCAAGTCGAGCCCTACCCTTTACACAAGGGCGAAACAGATCTCAACACAACACAGATAGCAGAAATAATGTCCAACGTCATGTCCAATACACGCGCGCGTTTCCATACAGAATCTGTTGGAAATAGATAATTAATTACTAAATTAATTATAAAAATAAATAAAATGTAGAAATAAATCCCACAACTCTATACTCCCTCACGACTCAACTCGATCTTAATTTTAAGTGTGACATTATAGTTGTCTTGCTTCCAAAAAAAACTGACCAATGCTCCTAAGTAGATCGGCTACCTAAGCAGCCGCTCCGTCGCGTCGGGTCCCTCGCACAAGAAAATAAGATAGTGGTCAAAGAGATTACTCAAATAAAAAAATATATATATAAAAATAAAAACAAAAGAAAAAAATAAACAACGTAACAATTACAAGAAAACCAGGGATTAGACAACTTGGACGATGGAAAACTTAATTTCTAAATTGTCTAAAAGTCAACTTAAGTCGTGCCTGCCCAGCAACAACATCATTGATTAACCCGAAAATTACCCTTAGTTAATATGTCAAATTAACCAATGTTCGTTGCAGACGAGCATTCACAGATCATTCAAAAAGACCACTTAATAATCTTTTAATTAAATGTGAGTGGTCAAATTTATACTACTTTGGCAAGTCCAATGTTAAATTCAGGGAGGCCACTATCTCCTTAAGTCAATTTTTGGATGATGAAGATATCAATTTTTCGAGGAAAATATTTTTGTTAATTTATTAGTACAAAATATAAAGGAATGCAAATGCAAAATGGCAGGTTTAAGCAAGGCCTTAAATTTCGATTTCGGACACCATTCCAGAGACCGGTCGAAACGAAATTTCGACCAAATTTCGATCGAAATTTGTTCATTTCGGTCGGTTTTTGAACTGGGGACGCCAAATTTAGATCGATAAACGTCGTTTAGGTCGAATTTCGCTCACTTGATGAAATTCAAATTTGACCAAAATTCGGCTAAATTTAGGCGAAATTTGATCCCAACGGCTCAAGGTCAAATTAGCATATGGCCATTTTTCAAACTAGCATAAGGTGAAATTTAGGTGAATTCAAACTAGTTTCAAAAATCCATATGGCTATGTTTCCATAATTATTTATGAAATGAAGAATACATGACACATTTTTGTATTTTTAAGATAAAAATGCATGCAAGAAAATTAGACACTTTTTAAAGGTTTTTATGCAATTTGGTGTAATTGATGTTCAAAAAATATGAAATTTTGTTGATATTGAGTATAAAAAATGTGATTTTAATGATATAAAACGAATTTATGACGAATTAAATATACATATTGTGTGATTTAAATAAATCTAATTTTAATATAGTGTAAATCTACATATTTTTCTGAGATAAAATTATCCTAGATATATCTAATGAAGATGTATCTAGAAAAAATAAAATCTCCTAAAAATATCAAATTTACATATCATTAAAAATAAATCATATCAATCAGCACTTAATTTATTTTAAGAGAAATATTTGAATAAATTGAACATATTTTTAGCACAAAATAGAAAATAATTAATTCCATCTAATGTAAATTTTTGAGAAATTTTAGAACAATTATAGATTTCTTATGAATTTCCAAAGCAGACTAGATAAAATATTGCAATTTTGTCCACAATAAATATTAATAAATCAAGCAATGCTCACAAAATTACATAAATCATCACGATAATAAAAACTTAAGGGTTCTACAAAGTACAATTTTCGAAATTAAAATACGATGATAATAAGAAACACCAACTAAGATGTAAAGACAGGGAACTATGTACAATACAAAGAAAATAAATTAGATTAAAGAAAATAATGTGGATTGGGACCTATGTAAAATTACCAAAAACCTTTGGGCATGGAGTGCAATTTGCCCAAGAGGGCATGGGCGTCACGCGTACACGGGTCAATGGGGGCCTCTCTGCAATTTGTTGGAGGTCGGGGGATAGGTGTTATTTCCCCACCACCTCATGTGTGGCTCAGGTAGCAAGCAAGGGTCTCACAGCATGTGGTGCTTCGGGCGAAGGCTCAGATCCAAGGCAAAGGCGTGAACAATCGAACCTCCACATGGAGCGTGGAAGATCGTCGGATCAAGGCTGAGCCTTGATCCTACAGACGTTGGAGATATTCCTACTCTAAGGCGGAGCGGGTCGACCGGAACGTGAGAGGGTGGTGCGAGGTGGCAGTGAAGCAGTTGCCGAAGGTGTGGAGGCTAAGGAGCTCTCCTACATAGATGGTTGAAGGCAGGTCGACGATCGAGGAGCATGGAAGCGTTATTGTGGCACTAATCGAAAGTGATGAAGGCGTTGCAGTCTAAGTTCGTCCCCAATTCCTCCTCAGACGGTGAAGTGCAATTCTTCAAGGCAGAGCTATCAAATCTCCAGTGAATCATGCTCTGCATCTCCACTTGATCGAAGGAGCTTCAGAGCTTGATCAGCGTTAGGTGATACTTCAATCAGATGGTTCAATCCCAATTCAGGTCTCGCAGTCGATGTCAGTGGTTCGATATTTTAATCGTCCTTGGATTTACAGAACTCATTGATCTTCAGATGCATTTCAAGGCACAAACAGTGCTCGACTACAGGTGGAATAAGTGCTCTTGACGTTTGCACTCGAAGACTCGATCCACTCGTTGTTGATCGGATGAAAAACTGCAAGTGACACTAAAGCTCAAAGGCAATGCTTCGGCTGGTTGTTACATAAATAAGAGTGGATTTAATGAATATACTAGATTAGAAGGGAAGGAAGAGGATTGGCCCTCAGACCTCAACCAGATCTACAACAGTCAGGTCGTTACAGAAAGAAATGGAGAAGCATAAAGGATTCAGAGAAGAAATGGCTCCAGTCGAAGTTGAGAATGGAAACGGTTTGAGATGTGTTCAGCTCAACTGATTAAAAGAAGAGAAGGATTGAGAAGGGAAGGATTGAGAAGAGATCAGAGGAGAAGAAGAAAATTACCTGAATAGGGATGGACGGTGTTAACCAGGGAAAGAGCTCCAAGAAGAGCTTTGATCTTTGTTCGAGTCGCCGACGCGCGACGAGTAGGGCAGCCACACGAGCAGTGTTGCGACGACGAAGATGCCCACATCAGATTTCGTGTGAGGATAGGTCGTCATTGCTCGATGGTTGTTTCTGAAGCTCACCTATGGGTCCTCCGAGATGAACCTCTCTCCTCGCAAATGGCGGATAAGCGTGAAGGTCGGCAAAAAATGGGGCTTTATCGACGGTTAGGTCAAGGGCGAGATCATGGGAGGAAGTGGTTGTGAAATCGAGGGGTGTGGAGATGGGGGGAGTGCAACGTGGGAGGTGGAGCTGGACGGTTAAGGGGGTGTTGATGCGTGCACTGCCGAAGAAGGCGGAACGACCGTTAGGGAAGATGGAAGAAGCGGCAAAGGCGGAGGGGCGAAGTCGTGCTGCCGCAAAAGGTGGAGGAGTTGTTACGTAGCATGGGAAAATAATAAAAATAATACAATCATACAATAAATATAAATAAATAAAAAGAAAATAAAAAGGCGACGATACGTGTCAGCTCCAGAAGAGGCCATATGTCACTCCTAGAAAATTCAAAAAATAAATACGAAGAAAAATCAATAAAAAAATAGTAAATGCAGTCAAATCAAAAACTGTTCTACACGAAAGTTGTTTGTCTCGACGAGATCTACAATTTTCGTGAAGGAACCAAAATCAAAAGAAAACACGTTTACAAAACCTATTTTTGATTGTACTCTGTAGAAATATAATACCTATATTTTTGTATTTTGCAATTTTTATAATTTTTAAATAAGGTAACAATCAAAATAAAATCCCATAAAATAAAAAATAAATATATAGAACTAATCTATTTTTGGATTTCTAATAATTAAGAAAATAAAGAAATAAAATAAGAGGGGGATATATACATAGAAAGATTGATTTAATTTCTTTGATTTTTGCTTTATTTTTATGTTGATTTTTACACATTCCATTAAAACAAAAATCGAAGGAAATAAACGAAAAAGAAAGAAATCAAAAAGAGTTATTTTTGTTCATAAAATAATGAGGTTAAACAAGTCAATATGTACAATGTACAATGAGGTCCCAAAACCCAAGTTTCACATATGAACTCTGATTCTTTTGAATTTGGTCTGGTGCCAACAAAGGTTGATGAACCTGGCACAACATCTTTGGTGCCCCCTTCTCGATGGTAATTCAGAGTAAGAAGAATCCATTGTCGATTTTTCCTCCATCTCGCTCAATTTAGAGATATAAACTAGCAAGCATCCCAAATGTTTTTTTATTTCGACAAAATGATCAGGCACGCTTTGTTCTCACGCTGCATGGGATCTCTTTTCATGGTGTTGCCCACTTTGGAGCACTGCCCTTGATCTAGGATTCTGATTGGACGATGCTATGGTAGCACCATCTTATTCTACCATGTTTGGGAAATTAGATGGGAAAGCCTTGATGTGAGGGTTCCATATGTACCCTCTCTCAAAGACATAGATAGTCAATGAACATGTATAAAAATATTAAAGAAAATGAAATAAGGAAATGATTTGCTCCGATATTATAATGAAAATATGAAATAAAAAATTAAGGAATAACAAAACAAGAGAAAAGTTGGATTTACGTGCAACCCTACTCCCGAAGGAATAGGATGAACCCAAGGGAGAAAGCCAAGGTTGTATCTTTCATTTTCTCAAGATATTACAAGTGGTGTGGGGCTCTTTATAGCCCCACTAATACTGCATATCCCCATCAATAGGCCATATGGGACAAACATCAGTGTAATTAAATCTAGAAGAGATCGATATAGCCATCTAATATAAAATAATATCCTATCCCCTCCCCCTGAGCTCGCTGATAGTATAATCCAAAGGCATTGCCTAGTTGGCCAAAATTTCACCACTTATTAACCTGCCCCAGGGCTCAACTACAAAAAAATAGGCAGACAATGTAATCTCAAAATATGAACAAGGTATCCACGCGAACTCATTATGCATGCTGAATTCAATGACCGAGCAAGAGTACAGGAATAAACTTCTGATGCAAGAAAGCTCAGAAACCAAGAGTAGAGGAACAAGCTTTAATCTTCTAACGAGTTGCAAATACAACACTTAAATATCGGTGACTGATAGATTAATACTGATCATAGAAACTCTTCTCTTTTCATGAATAAAAATCAATTGCATGTTTTTTAATCAAATTTAAATATCAGTTGGAAAATAGAAAAAATAAAACAAATTTTCCTGCAAAAAACAGGAAACACAGCAGAAATTGTGTTTATCAATATATAGATTCTATTTGAGAAACGGGAAGCTGCTCCATGGAGCATTTTCTCCCATTTTTTGGGAAATTCCACAATGTATTTTCATCACTATATCCCTTTAATATGGCATTCCAATTTCGTCAGAAATATAGACTCCTATTCCTTCCATCTATAACACGTACTTCTAACGGTCTCAGGTTTGTTGCAATCAACATGTTCTGGATGGAGGGCACAGGATATAGTGATGAAAATACATGGTGGAGTTTCCTAAAAAACAAAAAAATTGGGGGAAAACGCTCCGTAGAGCAGCCAACATGGCTGCTCCATGGAGCAGCCTCCCCGTTCTCAGTCTATCTCATAGCCTTGAACCAATCAAATGGCATGTCAACATATTGTTTTATGGTTAGCATACAACGTAAGTCCAAAACATGTCATGACTTCTTCAAAAATGTCACATAATTATAATTTTTAAAAACTCGGTATATCAATGTAACAATCAATTGACTATCCTTCACAACATGTGTCTACCTGAAGATGGTATGCTTTATTATCCACACGAAACTGTAAAGCCTGAGAGTAAAATCCCATTGTCTGTTTTGCCATCTGAACAAATATTGGTAAATTCCATCAGAATTAATTCTAGATGCCATCAGATTTCAATATAGTAGAGAATGATACTTATGGTGTTGCTCTATTTAGTAAAGGAAAGCACTAATTTTAAACAACAAGAAATTATTCATGAGCAAAGCATAAGACAGTACAGATGTCAGTAACAACTTTAATTTGTAACACAAATTACAATTTCGGTACCTAGTCATACAACAAGTCAACCGTGACATGATATACAAAATACATTA
Organism: Ottelia alismoides; assembly: GCA_037367405.1. Classification (NCBI taxonomy): domain Eukaryota; kingdom Viridiplantae; phylum Streptophyta; class Magnoliopsida; order Alismatales; family Hydrocharitaceae; genus Ottelia; species Ottelia alismoides. The sequence goes on from JAZKJV010011366.1 coordinate 175,213, forward strand.
GAACATTTGACGTTTTAATCATTTTTTCCTATAATAAAAAGGTGTAATTCCAATACGGAATCCACCGCAACAGATTATATTAAGAGAGTAAAAAATTTACAATTATAAGCAGGACCAGGTGGAAGCATTATACCTGAAGTGGTCCAAAACATTCTCCAGGTAAAAGCAATGCTCACGACATATACCATCATTTCTATCACATAAAATTCCCCAAAACAGTGCAAACGCAAGAGAAACATCGTCGTGTGACAACTTTTGCAAGAACCAAACTAAAAATCATATAGCAGCACCATACTAAAAATCAAGAGAAAATGGATTTTTGGAAATGAAAGTTACTGAGACCGAATAAAACACCACCTTATGTGATTCGTACCGCATGGTCATGTTGCAGAAACCAAATAAAACAGGTTTTGTCAAGGAGAAATATTACATTAAACAGATATTTCAAGGAAAACACAGCATATGTAAAACACCACCTTATGCATTTAGTCTACTATCGCGCATTCATATTATGTAGTTGAACCTCGAATTGCAAATACATGAAGTGTATTTTATAAGAACTTATTCAGTGATTGCGCTTCCAATCTCTTGACAAATCCTCATAGCATTGTGTTAGGCAGTCACGCCCAATACCCATGCAGCCCCAACTCTAAGAGCAAAGTAAATCGTGTAAAGGCTTTCTGGTATAACAAAGATAAATAACCTGGCACTGGTACATGTTGCGTGGACTCTGGTTGTGATCAGACCAAGGGGTAAGTTTTGCTACCACACTTAACATATTAGTTGGATGGATTTCTTCATGGGTTGCGGGGAAAAGATCTTTTCTACCACCATCTCCTCCATCAGCGCATCTTATTTCCATATAAACCTGCATGCATACATACAAATATATATGTGTGTGTGTGTGCCAATTAGTTCAAAAAAAGTAGCAGACTAACAGTTAGACATATCAAACCTGTTCAAAAGGCCCAATTAATTCAATATTCGGACCATTCGCAGAACACTGGGAGATATTTCTCACTGGTCGGAGAAATCTAGAAGGAGATGTGAAAAGATACAACCCAGGAAAGGCACCACTAAAGCTCATTGGCACATATCCAACCTCCAGATCATTAGGAATCTGAAATTGGGTGTGAAAAATAAGCAGGTCACAATAATACTTCTTGAAGTGAAATGCTCAACTACACTTTGCGTGAGACTCACTCCGGAAGAAGCAAGCAGTTTCAATTTGCGTAAATGCTCAACTACTTTTTCTATTCTCCAAGAAGCAATAGAACCAACGACACATCCATCAAGAAGAACATGAAGAACTTCAGGAGGCGCAGCTTGTTCTAGCTGAGATCCCAGCTGAACCATTCCCATTCCAGATAGAGAATTCAAAATGGACATGCGTATTTTGAGAAAATCTTTAATATTCCCATTTAAATCAAAATTTGAAGATATGCCTGAAAGGAGATCAAAAGAGAGATGCTAAGATAAGCTAACACGTAGTTAACAAGCTTACAGAAGCATTAAATTAAGGTTTACAAGAAAGCTGTCATTTTGGACAAGGCCCCTGAAGGAGAAGAATTCATCATCATGAAATGTGACAGACAGAAAATGGACATGTTACTTTGCAGTATGACTATCCATGCCCAAGCAGAGTTGTAAGTTAGCCTCTTCGATATAAGCCTTCTACAGGATTGAATAGTGTATTCTACTTTTGTCACCACCCTATAGCTGTTGCTCCTATACTTACAGTAGAATCGGTACACCTGTATCGGCATCTTATTTGACCAACTTTATTATGATAAAATTGGGATCATGTTGATAGTATTACTCTAGTGCAATACAATAGCTGGCAGTCCGCTGAAACAATTCATCATGGTGCTTCTAATGCAATACAATAGCTGGCAGTCCGCTGAAACAATTCATCATGTGATGCAGCGTGGAACCGAAATATAGGGCCACATATTTATTTAATGTTATCCGTTAATTTCATTTACGTTTATTTGAGTTGTCGTACTTTTTCATTAAATAAACGAGGTCGCCTGAGATCTCAATTAATTAGTTAGAGATTTGAATTTCAAATTAGTCGGTTAGTCGGTTAGAGTCAATTTAGGATAATTAGTTCAATTTGAATTTGAATTTAATTTCCATTTTTGTAATCTCATCCCTCCTATATAAAGGGATAATGGTACATTGTTTTAGGCAGTTCGGTTGTTATAAAAATTGAGATTTATTCTCTATCTCCCTCTCTCTCTCTCTTTCTCCCACGCGATCTTCGCGGTCTTCTTCCCCAAAATCCCCTCGTATTCCCGACGAGCATTCTTCTTCTCAACCCCTCTATTTTCTCCACAAAAATCCACCGTTCAAAATATTTTTTATCCGTCACCGAATATTCAATTTGCATCATCATGGTGCTTCTAACTCACTGGATAAGCCACCAACTAAAAACTACCCTACTTATGTGCGAACTCTATTTAACAATAAGTGCCACCGAAACAAAGCAAGCATTTCGAGGAGTTTAAGTCTCCTATACCTGTCTCATTTCTCAGGACCTCAAGAGCTCGGTAGGATTCAGACTAACCAATCATGAGAAACACAAACAAGATGACCAAAATATGACATGTTTCATGATAGCGCAAGAACTACTCTGTTCCAGAAAATAACCTCAAGGTTTACTATTCTCCTCGATAGTAACAAAGGGGCAATTCATTGAATCTTGGAAGAACGTGATTACTCAGTTATGATTATTCATATAGCAAATCACACTTCCCCAGCATCCCAATTAAAGGTGAAAATAAAATGTACATCTTATTACAAAAGGTAAATTGATCATATCATTAGTGATTGGAAAGGATGACGATCATCGACTCAGAAAACATGATGAAGTTGCAAACCACGGTCTAGCTTCCAGAGCCACTGTAAACCAAATTATTTGTGTGTACATGTGCCTAACGATGGCAGATTCCTTTCTTTGAGAGAGAGAGATAGGCAAAATCTTCCTTAAGGAGTTGTCCACGAAAAGGAACAGATTGTACAAGAGGTTGTGCTACCTGCAAGTTAAAGTAGCACTGGAATAGTGGAAAAAGGCTTCGCAGGGAGAGCAAAGGGGGAATCCAAGAACAGGGTTCTGGATCGTGATTTTCACCCGTTTGGGTTTCCATATAAAAATCAAAAGGCAATTTGTGGTTTGATATTCTTCCATCTCTGTGATTTGTGAACTACTTTTTATTTAGATATTGTCAATGGAAAATTATATAATACACAATTAATCCACCCATTATGTCGTATTCACATTTGGTATCAGAGCGGGTTTAAGAATTGGAAGTGTAACTACCTACTCGCATGTCCTCAAAGGTACAAGGAAACGTATCCACCAGCTCTAGCGACTCAGCTTACTCTATTACCAAACCACCCTACTTCGACAGCACCAACTACACCTACTAGGCGAACTGCGTGGAGATCTACATGCTACAAGGTGTGGGCATTCACGGCAATGACCTTCATAAAGCCAATCCTGAAAGAAGGTGTAACAGAGTTCACCAATGCATAGATCAAAGATCTAGAGAGAAATGCAAAAGCTATGAATGTAATGTACTATAACATTCACACACATTTCAAAATCAACTGAAAAATTAAAGAGAATATATGTTGATCAGGATGATCTGACTTGACCTAATGATGGAACCTAAAATTGATAGAACACGAGGATTGTTGAATTGAATACTCAAATCTAAGGGGAGTCCGAACACATTATTAATCGAAAGGTCAACTCAGTTTATGCATGTTATTTGCAGACGTTGAATACCATTGACGTCATTGTCACCTAGATGCCTTAGACGTGAAAGCCATGTACTATTGCATTAGCCACCAGAAGTGACATCATCAATGCACACTGTCTGTTGTCACGCTACTTCACATCACTCTAAGATTGATTTTACAACAAAAAATCATGATCTAAATTGCTTACAATCTGAATTTTTTTGTGTTTCTTCCATAGGAGATATCTGAGAGTTTAGAATTTCAGGTGACACCGTTGTAGTATGAGAAACTTGTCATTGAGCTCGACAAGACCAACTATGCACGATGGTCAAGGATCTTCCTGATATTTGTCAGAGGATAAGTATGAGAAACATGTCATTAAGCAGAACAAGACCAACTATACACGATGGTCAAGGATCTTCCCAATATTTGTCAGAGGAAAAAGCATGCACGCTCCTACTGGAATCAGAGAACAGCACATGCAAGTATGTCAAGTGGGAAGAAAACAATGCTAGTTCTTTGCATTGCTACATGGGGGGTCATTCCTTGGATTGCAGATGAAGGGACTTTGTCACAATATTGTCCTCAAATTAAGCAATATTTCGAGTCAAAACCTTGCATATTGTCACATTAATGTGCATAACATAGATCACAGTCACCCCATTTCTAGTGTGCTTAAGATTGTGTAAGAAATGCCATAATGAACCTTGGAGCAAAGATCTGGTTAATGTAAATACACACACATCCGTATTTATGTTACCAATTGACTAGCATTGTACATCACTGGATTCATATAAATAAAAAAATCCATTAATTAGTATCGCCTCTATAAAATTATATTATCAGATATACTATCCGGCATTGTATTCTAGCCATACATATTCTTGCCCTTCACAATAATTTAAAGAGTCGAAGTATTATGCTTAATATGAATTGGGTTCACTCACACAAATAGAGTTTTTATAATTGGAATTTGTGTCTATCTATACTCTTATCTACGTAAAGACACATGTCACCAAGGCCTTAAATGTCGGTTTCGGTCACCATTTCGGTATCGACCAAAACAGAATTTCGATGGAATTTCGGTGGAATTTCGACCGAAATTTCGGTCATTTCGGTCATTTTTTGTACTAGCATCCCCATATTTCGGTCATTTCGGTCGAATTTCGATTTCGACTGGATATCGATATTCGATAGAAATTCGACCGAATTTCGCTGAAATTTGAGGCCATGCATGTCACTACTTAATTCATATTCTGTTGTTTATTACACAAGTACATAACAAAATGTAACCAATGTGTTTCATATTATATTACGGTTGCGGCATGGTATGAAAAGGTTAACCTCGAGACTAGAGGCGGAACGGAGCGGGACTTTTTAGCCTCGTGGATCCGAGGCGGTCGAAGCGGTCTGTGAGGCATTTTCAGGACTTAGAGTATTTTAAAGATGTAAATTGTACTCTTGGTAGTTTTAGATGTTTATAAATGTATAGTTGTCTATGATATATATTTACAAGATGAAGGCTTGGAAGTTTAAGTTTGTTCTTATTCATGTTGAGCAATAAACATGTCTAATTTTTTCAAGAAATTCTTAATATTGCACTTTTGAATACACAATCCATCAAGCTTAAAGAAAAGCTAGACTTAAGAGATGTGACGTCATGAACGATGTAATATACCAACTAGGAAAAATAAGATTAGATTCAAGGCATGTCAATGTTGTCATATTTTATATATTTGTCATACAACAAGTACATTTAATCGTGATTTTTTATACACCACAATATTTTTAACGAAAAATGTGTTATCTTTGATACTTTAATGACAATTATAGCCAATGATTCTATTTTTGAATGGGTGGAAATTTAGCAGATAGGTTTATAAAATCTACATATCCTTTCTTTCGCGTTCTTTTTTCATAATTTCATCATATATTACAATGTTATATATTATATGTATGATAATTTAGATAATTTCATCAGTAAATATATTTATTCTACTTTTTGTAAGTATTTTCCTATACAAACTGAGGCTTATGCCCCGACCGCCTCGAGGCTACGCCACACATCGCCTCCAGGGAAAACGGCTCGTTCCAACTTTCATTTTTTTCAAACCTTGTTCTCTCCAACACATATGGGATCTCAACAAAAATCTCATCGTAAAAACATGGTGTGCACTTCTTTCTCTCATGCACTATTTTTCTTCAATCAAGTTGTCAACATCAAGACAGGTCCCTTACAGTACAAAAATGTACTTCGTAATATAAAAACAACATCCCCAGGTTAAAAGTTCAATACACCATCCAAATAAGTCATCGTTCCCTCCCACTAAGACCATAAAAATGGGTGGAGAAAAAGTCTTTGTTGAGCTCCTCGACCGTCGAGCCAACATCTCCACCGATCTCCATACTTTGTCGTTGTTGTCGTCGTTCCCTCATGAGTCCCTACGCTCACACGGCCTCGCTACCACTGACATATGACCATTACACTGCAAATGTCACAACATATGACCATTACAGCCACCGTGTTTGAGGGTCACACATAGCAGCAACATTGCCCCCACATGACATGCAGAAAAAGATTGGTGGGCTCTAGTATCAAGAATGTCATCAAATATGATATGTTCTGATCGTCAACCATAAACCATCTATAGAGAGCCAATCATCAAGTTAAACTTAATGAAAAAAAGATATTTACAACAGAGCATTCTTAATATGGTGGATGACATGACAAAGACCATCGAAATTCAGAAATGACGCGTGTGGATTCGTTGTTAGGATTAGCTCGCCGCATAACGACAATGTGGCATGGAGGGGAACATACGACGAATAAGCACACTTGTGGGATAGACATTTTTAAATTTGAGGCAATTGTTAATTCATTGTTAACATTCCATACCCCAACTATGGTCAAATTATTAAAGATCCAAAAATAAAATTTAAGATAACTGTGCAAAAAAGAATGAGAGAATGAAACGGTGTGTCTTATTCGGATGGTCTAGGGGTCTTTATATAGGACAAAACCTCAGAGAGCTCAAGGCGGGAAAAATACGTAAAATCCCCTAATGGGGTTACAATGAATAACTAAGAACCATAAGAATACATTACTAACACTCCCCCTCAAGTGGGAGCATATTTATCAGTCATGCCCAACTTGAAAACTATCCACGAGAAGCGCTTCTTGGATAAGGCCTTCGGGAATACATCTGGAAGCTGAAGATCCCGTGGTGATGTGAGGAGCAGTAATCTATCCAATCCTGACTGCGTCATGAACAAAATGGCAGTCAATCTCTATATGCTTGGTTCGCTCATGGAACACAGGCCTTGTGGCAATCTACGTAGCAAATTCGTTGTCGCAGTATAGTGGAACATGAGTGTTGACAACAATGTCGAGTTCTTGCAGAAACGTTAATAGCCGCATTATCACAAATGCAGCATGAGCCATCGCCATGTACTATGCTTCTGCATTGGATCTGGATACAACAGATTATTTCCTACTTCTCTAAGTAATAAGGTTTCCTCCAACCATCATAGCATATCCAATGGTAGTGTGACGATCCTCTGGTGAATTTGCATAGCCAGCATCAGCATATACAATAACATCGGTGTACCCATTTTCCCCATAAAAGAGGCCACGCACTGGTGATTCCTTCAATTATCATAGAATTTGGATAACATACTGTCAATGACTATAACAAGGTTGCTTCATGTGTTGTCTAGTTCTTCTCACTACATAAGAAATATCCGGTCTGTAACAGTGAGGTAGAGAAGTTTGCCAACCAGGCATCCGTATCGAGTAACATCTTCGAAGACAGGATCGGAGGATGTTGAGTGTTTCTTTGGATCTGCAGGAATACCAGAGGGCTTATATCCAAGTAATCTAGCTACAGTGAGGATGTCCAGACAGTATTTCCGATGTGAGAAATGAAGGCCCTCTGTGGTGTGTAGTACCTCTATGCCCAAAAAGGACCAAGATCCTCGGTAACGAACACCTTCTGGAGAAAGGACATGTTCTCTAGTACCCCTTTATCATCATCACCACTGACAACCATATCATGCACATAGACAGCAAGAATAAAAGTACCAGTTGTTCATCTTCTGACAAACACAGAATAGTCAGAGGTTGTTCTCTGAAAGGCAAGAGTGTTGATTTTGCAGTAAGTCTATCAACCCAAGCCTTAGGCACTGCTTCAGACCACATATTGCCGTGCAAAGTCGACATAA